>JANKKB010024005.1:0-29209 GCA_026225775.1 Bursera palmeri
ATACAAGAGTACAAGAGATCACACACCAAACCTGGTATTCTACCTAATACCCAATATTGGAGAGCCCTGAAACTATTCCTCGTTTCACCTGCTCAATCCCGAAGAGCCCTGAAACTATTCCTCGTTTCACATGCTCAATCCCGAAGAGCCCTGAAACTATTCTCCGTTTCACCTGCTCTATCCTGGTGTTGTTTACATCTCTTTCTTCATTCTTCCCACATCCCTATAAGAATGCTAACCCTTTATGTCTAGTCTTCGTGTTGTTTACATCTATTTCTTCACTCTTCTCACATCCCTATAAGAATGCTAACCTTTTATGTCTAGTCCTCTCTCATATCTCTCATACAAGAATTGATTTTCAACCCCTATATTTATAGGTCAACATAGAGATTATTTATTTCTAATAGGAGTAGGACTCCTATTTATTGTACAACTCTATTTTCCTATTCTTTTCTACTTTTCCTATGTCTTGTAGAANTCAACTTGAATTAGGAAACGAGCCACAATCCCAACAATTTCCTCTTAAGAATCTCGAAGAAGAGATCTCCTACTGATACCGAATTGGAAGATTTCGAGCAGAAAAGTTAATTTAGAGTGCATTCCAAGGCCTGATAGAGATCTGCAATTCTCTTGATACCGGATTCCGACTAAAACTAATATGAGGATGGACCTGGTAAATATGTACACCGACAGATCATCTAATAATGCAACCTTTTCTCTTTCCCGTCTAACGTAGGGCCTTTGTTGTGAAAACGAGTTATAAATACATATCCAAATTACAAATAATACAAAAAATAAATAATCAACATAAGAGAAATATATTGGTTCAGATCACGATGATCCTACGTCCAATCATCGATGAAGAAAAACAAATTAAAAATAATACTTCGAAAGACTATAAAATTATAACAATCTCTCTGGTTATCTTGTCTCTATACTTTCTATGTTTTCTCTCAATTTATTTTTCTTCCACCCTCTTTAAGTTTTTCCTCTAATTTATAGCATTTGAATTATCCTATAAACACTAGAAAGACATTAGATTATCTTAATTCTATTCAAGGTAAGACATGAAATCTGTAATCTAATGAAACCAGAAAAATTCTCCTGCAGTCGACGGGTCGCGGCCTCCCTCGACTCAAGCCGTGGCCTTTAATCTCTGACTTGACCAATACATTTCCTGAGATTAAAGCTGGAGGTGGAGCAAGCTTTGACGCTGCTGCTTCTTCCGCTAACAAGATCAAGAGCAGCTCAGGCAAAACAGATAAAGAACAAGCTGTACCTCCACCTAATTCGTAATTCAGACTTTTATGAACTATTATTTTCCATAACTCAAAAACATGTAAATATTGTATTGATTTTGTTAGAATTTTGATTGACATGTAATTTTAAAAAACAGGGTTTATAATATAATTGATATATATATATATATATATATATATATAAGATAAAATTAACCGATAGGATAAAAGAAATGAGTGTAAAGAGTGAAAATTACTCCAATTAATTAATTTTTATTAATTAGATTTTATTTTAGTTAACAGGGCCATGAATTCGCCGACGGGGGGACATGGGCTTTGACTTTTAAGATAGGGAAAGTCTCAGCATTGAATGTGCGAGCTCGGCCCTCATGGAGGGACGACGACTGGTCGTATGCATGTGTGGACTGACGCTGGATGACATGTAGTCTGTCAGTTTAATATGTAGACGACATTTCGTCTACAACATATTTGGACTTTGCACTAACCAGAGCTGTATACCCCTCGTTGGTTGAATCCAGCTTGCTTGTTGAGTTGCTGTACCAAATTTCCCCATTATTATTCTTTTATCTAGAGTTCCCTCTTGATGGGTCTGTCTAATTCTTTAATTTCATATTTTCTGACACTAAAAGACATGAGACTGAAGAGATAATGTTCTTGAGGTAGCGCTTCAACTTCAAAAGATTGTTCATCTTACTGCAACCACAATATTCAAACTTAGACAATGAAGATCTTTCAATCATGCACCTTTTTTTCCTTGCAGTTTCTTCCAATAATGTGGGGTCTTGACCACCAGAAGACACCAATATGTACTCGTTCATTGAATTCCTTCCTGGTTTTGCATTCACTACTCAAACTGATGGTCCCAAACCAAAATTTGCCCCATCTCTCAATCCCTGCAATATTCTACTCCAATTAATAAACAAATATGTTGAATAAGAAAGAAAGTTTAAAAAAAAAAAAAACTGAATGCATATAAGTTAAAGTACCAATATATGAAATAAAAATCAATACAAGGTATGATTAGAGGAGGTGACATTATTCTGCTGGCCAGACCCTCAAAACACATGATTAACAATGTCAACACTAAACAGAGATACACATTATAATGTCAGCTGGATAAATGGGGTCGTTAAATCGAATCTGTCCTTGCTGTACATTACACAATTGATTGGTGATTGATATAAAAATGAACAATTCTGAAGTGAAGAACATGGTATCTGTCGTTTGAAAGCAGTTCATGCACGTGCAAGTGCTTTAGATAAAAAGCCATATTCAATACAATCTAATTCCTCTGTTAGCAGAGAGATTCATCAAATCCACCTAAATAACATTGGCTTGACTCTTGACTGGTTTAGTAATCTTCTTCGTCTAAAGCTTTACATTGTAATGATTAACACCAAAAGCTTCCTGATCTCGGAAAAAAAGAAACCGACGACGGAGATAACTCAGCTTTGCATTCCTGACAAAGCTGTCACGTTCAAACCTTTAAATATCATGAGATAAAAAAAATTACCAATTCCAAAATTGGAAATTTATTACTTATTAAAAAAGAAGGCTGCTGGAAACTGTTGTTTTAGCTTGGAAGGACAAAATTAGACAAGAAGTACAGGCATTATTACAGTAGAAGGGGCAACACTATTGACTTTTCTACCTTTCTACTGAACTAAGATTAATATCTACTCCTATTTTTGTTTCCAGCCACTCTTTGACTTCATTTATAGCTGAAAATTTAAGACAGCAGAGATGCTTCTTTGTCTCTATTTTCAACTATAATCCTTCTCCTTGGAATCTCTCTCTATCACTCACTTATCTACACTGAAAACACTCTTGTCCTGAACTGTCAGTCTCATGTGCACTATCCTTAAACTGGCAACACTCATCACTCATTAGCTAAACTTGTTACTCATCTTCTTCTAAACCATTCTCTGACCTCCATTATCTCCTCTAATCGCTCTATCTTTCTTTTTATCTTCCTTATCTACCACATTTTCCCACCAATACTTCATGCATTTCATTGTTCTCTCACTTCATCACTTTTTCTACACAAACCCAGCCACAAATGTCTCTTTTGTGCCTGTTGATTTTAGCCTCTGTATAATTGAGACTTCAGTCTGAGGCTCTCTTTGAAATGGATTTGAACAAGTTTTCATGGGTGGTTCTGCATTGTTGGGTTCTTTCACTTCTGTTGTTCAAAGCTCATGGTGACGGTTCAGAGAGCTCTATAAAGTTCTTGAGGACTCCTGCTTCATTTTCACGTCTGAAGTCGGCTACTTTTTTGTTTGAGGTCTTGGTGGGTGGAAATGGCACTTGCGCAGACTGTAACATCAGTTGCAAGGTTTGCTGAACTCTTAATTGTGTATCGTTTTGGCTACTTGACAATGCTAAATATAACGCCTCTTTGTTCTCTGCTTTCCCATTAAACGGATTTTCTTAGTGTTTTATGGGTGATGAATTATTGGTTTAGTGCTGCTGTAATTTTTTCCTATTAGCTGCTTTGAGATTTATATAGTTGTATTTTCTTGTTGCTCAGAGATTTCAACTAGCATTTCTTGCAATATGAAATTTAAGACATTTCTTAATAATTACCCAAGAAAAAGAATCTCCTGGATTGTCCTTATCGTTCAGAATTTGTTAAATTTACAGGCTTAAAGGTAAGGTTAAAGTGTTTACGTGTAAGCAATTGTTGCCCATATATGTGATATTCCTTAATAATCACTACTCCGTACCAACTTACATCACTTGAATAAACTCTCTCTCTGTCCCAATCGGGTTGCTTATGATTGCAAATATGTGATAACTTTGGTTTTTGATTTTTTTTTTTTTTAATTACCAAATTTGATGATAATTGAAAATATATCATGCATGCAGCTGGATTATGGCATTGCTTCAGATTGTGGAACTGGGGAGGCTTCATACACAGACTTGCAGGACGGAAATCATTCATTTGAGGTCTGCAGTAATGGATCTCGAGGAGTTAATTGTTCTAGCTACAACTGGATTGTTGGTTAAGAAGCTTTCCTTATCTTTTCTGAGTTCTTGTTATTTTTTCTCCAGTTTAAGTCTTCTAAGAAAAATTGTTGGTAACTAGAATATTGGAAAAGAAGTCTTGGAATATGATATCTCTTTTCTCGCCAGTAACTGTAAAATCAAAGATGAAAAGTGGCAAAATCTTGTTTCAATAATTCTACATCTGATTAAGTAAAAGTTTAAGACTTCAATGTGTTGGCAATTATACTGACTTTGATTTCAATCTAATCATCAAGTTAACTTCAGTTCTATCTCATTTTTGCAGATACAGTGCCCCCAACAGCTTATATAACCACATTATCATCTTTTACAAATGCTCTAACTGTGTCTGTGAATATTTCTTTTTCTGAACCCTGTACCGGTAGAGGAGGTTTTGGATGTTCTTCTGTTAATGCCTGCAACGTGAGTAGGTGGCCAATAAAATATATCAAACTTCTCTTTTTTTTTTTTTTTTTTTTTTTTTTTTTTTGTGTGTGTGTGTTCTTTATATTTCTGGTAATCGATCAGTTATAGTCATCTAATTTTTAATGATAGAGCAACTTCTTTTTGTTCCTACAAATGAAGTATTTTTTTAATTGGTTAATAATGACAGCATAGGTGTCACAATGGTGCAATAAATTGTTCTGGTCATTTTCATAAATATTTTTCTTTCCAGATGATTTGTTGCTGGAGTCTTGCACACTTGTTGATACATGAAGAAGTTGATATATATATATATATATATATTTTAAATTTGATCAGTTGTCGATATTTAGTACATTAGTTCGACGTACAAGTTAGCACTCTTGCAGAAGTAGTTATGGTGTGTTAACTAAAAATAAATCAAATCCTTAAACTATTGCCCTTTTTTTCAGCTGCTAGTGTATGGTGCTGGCCAAGTTATACCATCTTCACTTCTCACTCTGCAACCAACACTCAAATATTCCCTTCTCGTGGGTTTATCATCTACGGTTCAGTACGGAAGAGTGATATTAGCAATGGATAAGAATTTTTGTACTGACAATGCTGGGAACACATTTAACAGGTCACAAAATTCGATTTTCTTTGTCCATTTTGGTGAGTTCCGTTATTCATTCTTTAATCATCTTGCTCTTTTAAATGCTATCTACATCACTGTCCAAGACTTGATCCTACTGACAGTAATAAATTCCCTCAAAGTTACTTCCTGGTTTGCCCTTGGTGAAAGCTGATAATTTCTCTGGCCCCCTCGAAGTTTTGGAATTGCTAGATTCTTGGTTTAACAAAGCCAAAGCTAAGAAATCACCATGTGAAAGTATTTTACATTGAATGCAGATTCACACAAATTTTTTTATGCCTTTCTATAATTCTTTTATACAAATATTTCCTTTTTTTTTTTTATAAATAACTGGATTAGAGAAGCTCATGATCTACAGATAGAAGGGTATTGCTAACTTGCTTTGTGATTTGGTGATTGTTTGTATTCTGCAGATAGAAGAAGTGTATTTGTCAACCTCAGGTCTCATGTTCCTGAAAAGTTACTTCAACTGAATACTGAGACTAGAACTGTACAGGCAACAAATAATTATGAGAACTTGAAGGTGTATTTATACTTCTCAGAACCCATTCTCAACTCATCTACAGAAATTCTAAAATCTATGAATACAAGTCAGGGTGCTCTTCTACCAATTAGTGGAGACAACTTTGGGAACCGCAGATTTGGCTTTCTGGTTAGTTGATTAAGTTGTATGTTATTCCTTTTCAAATCTGTATAAACCCGAAATTTATATGGTGTGTAACTCATATGCATGCTCTCTTTTCAGGTTGCAAATGCATCTAGAATTGCTATAATCAGTATAAGCCTCAATTCAGAATCCATTATAAGTAGATCAGGGATTCCTGTCTCTCCAGTTGAACCAGTTACTTTTCTTTATGGTATAAGCCACATCCATTTACCTTAGAACTTATGAGATTGACAGAAGCTTTCATATTTTATGTATGTATTAAGCTTATCAGTATAGATGTGACCGTCAGATTCTCAGAGGCCTGCTGTGAGATTGAGCACGACATCTAGTATGAGGACTAGGCAGCACAGTATCCCAATCTCGATCAAGTTCTTTAAGCCAGTATTTGGCTTTAACTCCTCTTTTATATCAATCTCAGGAGGACATTTGCAGAGGCAAGTTATTTGTTGTTAACAACCTCTATATGCACTTGCCAAAGACACATCTTAACATTCTTACTTTCTTATAAATTTTCAAGAAGTTGATGGAAAAAAAAAAAAAAGCTTTTAATAATTTTGAAAAAAAGAATATCAACTCATTTTTAATTTTAATCTTTTTTCACTATGATCCAGATTTTATGAAATAAGTAGGATTATATATGTTCTAGAGATAAAAGCTGATGCTGATGTTGTTTCGGTCAATGTTCCTGAGAATGTAACTGGGGATGTTGCTGGAAATAAAAATCTACCATCTAATGTTCTACAAGTGAGGCACTGTAAGAACTTTCCTGCTTTCTAATTGTTATTAGCTCAATTGATGTGTTATATCATATCTTTATTATTTTAGTAATTTTCTGATATAAGTTATGATACATATCTTCAGATTCCGTGCCCATAATATCTCATGTGATTTCTTCTTTTATAACTGCTACTTTTTGGGCAACATCTTTTGCTGCTGGACTTCTCACTGTGTCAACTGCAAGCCTTGTATCTGCTGGAGCATTTTCAGGACCATCTTTCTCTTTGATTTCTGATCCTGCAAGAAACCTTTTCGTATGATACCTAACTTAATTTAACTACTATTTGATTAAGTAATCTCTTAGTAATTCATGAACTTGAAAACACAAATGATATGCTAGATAGAAGATGGAATAACAGTTATGAGATTCTAAAAATTTGTTTTCTCTGCTTCTTGACAAATCCACATAACAACAAAAAAATTCTAGAAGAATATCATTGTGACACCATGAACAAAGAACATTGCATATAACATTAGAGGAGATAATTCTTATTCTCCAAAGAACTTCAAATGTCTCTCTCTCACTCTCATTTATTTATTTGTTAACATTGCTTAAAACCTGTGAATATTTAATCTGTTGTATAATTAACTTTGTGAGGTCTAGAGGCAAAAAAGCTTATACTTCATTGATTTGAATATAGAAGTTGATATACTACGCAAATATATATTACAAAAGATTGCCTACAATCACCTTTAATTATTGGTCAAAAGTTTAAATTATGTGTTTTTCCTTTTGAACAGAGAACTGCATGCCACATCCAGGTTTTTGCACTCTCTAGATGGTTGGCAGTTACATTGCCAGTTGAGTATTATGAATTTGCAAGGGGTTTACAGTGGAGTGTTCCCTACTTCAATCTCCCTTGGGAAACTGGGAATGTTCATCCTGTCATGGTGAGCTCAGATCATCCCACTGGGTCACATTCCTATATTTCCAAGTTTCATCCTTCAGAGATTTTTCAAAGCAAGCAACCAAAAGAGGGGAGTTTGGACAGGGCTGCTATCATATATGGGTCACCACTTACTCCAATGGAATACAAATTTTTTTTCGAGGTTGAAGTCATTTTTCTTGCCACTTGTTTTTATATTCCAATGTTATGTAATGAATATTTTTGCATGATCCAATGTGTTAATGTATGCAGAGTGAAACTGTTAAACCAGAAGCAGAATATTTGGGTTGGCAGCATTTAAATGGGTAAGTTGTTAGGTGTTTATTTTGATCTTCTCAATAAACTTTTCTCTTTCCTATGGATCATAGAGATAGTGTGGGATTGTGAAAATTTTTTGATGTACAATTAATAGCCAAGAAATTTTTGAAATGACAAAAGAAGAAATGTAAAAATAGAATGCTGTGCACTTTTCATTTGGAAAGTTTTTTTATCCGATCTTGAAGTATTATTGGAACTTAAAAGTGAAAATCCATATTATTTTAAAAGCTGAGCATTCAAGCTCCTGTTTTTTTTTTTTTTTTTTTTTTTTTTTTTTTTTTTTTTTGNAATCTCCTTTTTTTTTTTTTTTTTTTTTTTTTTTTTTTTTTCTCTCTTTAGTTTTTCAGTTTCTTTTATGAAATCCTTGTTTCAATTTTAAGGCTCAAGTGCTATGAAAAGATTCGTTTGTATATTGATATGGTATCTCACTGCTTTCATCTTCTTGTAGTTGGAGGGATTTCGGTAGAAGCGTATTCTGGTTAGCTGTAATTGGTGGCAGTTTGATCCTTCTGCATATTTTACTTGTTCTAATTTTAAAATATAGAAAGAGAAATCCTGAAACACAGAAGAACTGTGGAGCACTCACATTCCCAAGATTTGAGATATTTCTTGTAATTCTTGTGGTACCTTGTATTTGCAAGGCCTCGGCTGGTCTAGTTAGAGGTATCTAATATTCAATTTTGTTTAACTCCTTATCTGTACATTTTCCCAGGAAGCATGGCTATAGCTAGAGGCATCTTAAGGGTTCAGTTTATGATAAAGGCATCATGACATAGCAAATTTTGTAATTAGTACATAAAATCATATCTTATCTTCTACTATTGCAGGTACAACAACATCAGGGGTTATAGTTGGTATTCTGTTGCTAGGGCTGGTGTCTTTTTTCCTGCTGTCCTTGCTCTTATTTCTCTCAGTTGGAATTACATTTGGGAAGCTGCTTCAGTACAAGGAAGTCCATCAAGAAGGACAGAAATTTCACTGGTATCAAGATATAATTCGTGTAACTCTGGGTCCTGGTAAAAGAGGCCAATGGTCATGGAAAAACCAATCAAACTATGTTTATCTAACAAGGTTAGGCCCTCTATTTGAAGATTTGAGAGGCCCCCCTAAGTATATGCTTTCACAGATTTCTGGGAGCAATCCCCACAAGCACGGTGATCGTATTATTGCGTCTGATGATGAAACAGAGGATGCAGAAGCACCTTTCATACAGAAGCTGTTTGGTATACTTAGAATATACTACACACTGCTTGAGTCTGTGAGAAGAGTTTCTCTAGGCATTTTGGCTGGTGCCTTCATGGATGACTGGTCGTGTAAATCCCCAACAGTTATTTTACTAATCATTACCTCTTTTCAGCTCTTCTTCCTTGTTCTTAAGAAGCCTTTCATTAAGAAAAAGGTTCAGCTGGTCGAGATCATTTCTGTTGCCAGTGAAGTAGGGATATTTTCTCTTTGTTTTCTTCTCCTGGACAAGGAATTTTCAACAGCAGAAGAGACTAAAATCGGAATCTGTATGATTATACTTTTCTTAGTAGGATATCTGGCACAGATGATTAATGAATGGTATGCTTTGTATGTACAGACAAAGCATCTGGACCACGCTAAGAACTCCTTTCTAGCAGGTCTGAAAATAGTTTCCTTTGGATTTCTCCTGATTGTCCTCCCACAGAAACTGATGAAAAACCTGGAAAGCATATTTCCACCGGTACAACATGGAAATGGAGGAACTGGGGATTATAGTTCTTCTGCTGACAGGAGCAGAAGCTCAGGCTCAAGAGATAAACCATGGATGAGACAACTAAGAGAAATGGCCAAGTCTAGCTTCACCAAAGAAGAAAGTGGAGCTGCAAATGATCCTTCGACCAGTCGTTCGAAATGGAGTGGTTTCTGGGGCATCAAAAGTAGTGGAAGTTCACATTCACCGTCAGAATCCAAGCCAAAACGAAAAGGACTGGACAAAGACTTGGAAGCCATTTTTGCAGCCAAGTGAAACTATAACCATTCTTATTAGAGTAAGAACTTCAGCGTTGTTATGCAGTCAATCTCTTTACTGCTGTACTTCCAACACAACTACTTGTTTCAAATGAAATTTTTCAGCTAATAATTAGACTACTCATCATCTTGTATTTACATTCACATAATTCATTCTAAAATAAATGAAGATGGTAAATTTAATTGGAGTTTAATAAGACTTTCTTTTGCTATTCCCTTGTTCATAAGGTGGGAATTAAGGGATATATTGGTAATTCTATGAAGTCAGCGCCATATATAACTAACTTTGCCTTCAAGATGGAATCTATTTTTCCTTCCTATCTGAGGGAAAAAAGCCGGCTTTATGTTTTCCCAGAAAGCAAAGAGCATTAGCTTTCCAATTTTCAAGTCTAACGTCTATCTCACATTAAAAAAGCGAGAAAAATGGGATCGATGATGAGCTTTTTTCCAACCAGAATGAGCAAAGAAGAGCTGCAAGTGGCGCTTACCAAGGCCAAGGAGATCGCCTCCTCCACTCCCGTTGTGGTCTTCAGGTCTCCTTTCCTTTCCTCAATCAATATAATGATTCTCTCGTTTGCTATTTCCACTTTGCAATTCTAGAAGTATATTAATCGATTCCATAAGCGGCGAAGAGGCCGCGGTGCTCCTTTTTTATGTTAAAAAAAAAAAAAAAGTTTATTAGAGTTGAAAGGATCTTGACCATATATATATATATATATATATATATATATATATNATATATATATATATAACTAGTAAAAAAAAAATCAATCTTGATTAAATTTCTGCATAAATGATTATGATAAGTTTTGGTTATTTGCAGCAAAACTTACTGTGGCTATTGTGGAAGGGTGAAGCAGTTACTCACACAGCTAGGAGCAAGTTACAAGGTCATAGAACTAGATCAGGAAAGTAAGAGCAAACTAACTCTTTTACAAACTGCTAAACCTTTCTTGCTTGTTTCTTTGTTGCATCATGTTGTCCCTTGATTAAATTTTGGCTGTGAAGTGTTGCCTATTTGGGGTTTTTGGAATTGAATAAAGTATGAATATGATCCCAGTTGCATCATTTACAAAATAAAGAAAAGGTTTTGGTAATCTGGAAATGGGAACTCTTAAGCATAGATTCATGAGATTCCCTACTATGACAGATATATTCTTTTGATGTGAGGAATTGTGGTGAATTTGTGAGACTGGTTAAACTCAATTCTGTGTATTTCTGAAGGTGATGGGGCTAAAGTTCAATCAGCTCTGGCCGAGTGGACTAGGCAGAGTACTGTGCCTAACGTATTCATTGGGGGAAAACACATAGGTGGCTGTGACAGTAAGGCCATTCATTCAACTGCTCTTTTGTTTGCTAGTGCTAGTTTCTTTGCAAATAAACCCTATTACAACAAGAAGTCTATAAATAATTTCTTCTTTTTGTTCCCTTTTTCCCTCTTCTGATCACTGCATTGCATTGCAGCTGTTGTGGAGAAGCACCGAGGAGGGAAGTTGGTGCCCCTTCTGGCCGAGGCAGGAGCCATTGCTGATAAGTGATAACTCTGCTTGGTTGTGAGTGAGATCAAAAGCATAAGAACATACTGCAGAAAATCTTCACTGTCAAAGTGAACCGTATGAACCTTCCCGTGTCTAAAATAATATACGTGATTTAGTTTTATGTTATATTTAGATTTCTCCAACTTCTATGTTGTATTTGACACTGTAGTTTGAGGTTTTAATGTTATGACATAATTACATAGCTGTGTCTGAGTGGTATATTACTACTGTTGACTAGTGAGATTGAGTGTACCATGGCCATCAAGTGAAGAATTCTTCTGCAAATCCTAAATACAAGGGTTAAAGGTGTAATCATAGCGAACTTCTTTTGACCAGTGCATATAACATTTTCAATACCAAAATCATCTGCCACCAGGCAAGCATTCTGAATTTTAAGGTCATGTTTAGTTGACTGGCATTAGTCGGGTTCGGATAAATAGTAATATTATTTATCATCATCCCGACTGATAATATATTCATGTGTCAATTTAAATTAACGCTTTCTAGGGTTAAAATGCAAGAATTGGTATTAAAGGTTTAGATATATAGCGATTCTCAAAGAATATATATAATCTTTGTACCTGTATGATGTAAAAATAATTTATTATGTGATACTATCATGTACCAAATTTATTACAGTTTATCCAAATTATTTATCCATACAGTACAATACTTTCAATAAAATACAAGAAGATACAAAAATACTATAATACAATCTCGTGCGGAATGTATGTGCCCCAACTATCTAACATTATACTCTCTCCCAACGACGTTCGTTACAAAGACTTGCATTGGCCATATCAACATCCGGTCTGTGTCTCAAGTTGAGCCGACTTTTAACCCACTCAGGCAGTACAAGCTAACCTTTAACCTATCTGAGTGGTACCTTCGAAGTTGATCTTGTATCAAATCTGTACATTCACCAAACTCCGCAATATAGTTGTCCCAGGCTTCAAAATTTTGTGCTGGCTTCCGAAGATAAATTTGGCACTTCCTTCACTTCTTTCATGTTCTGCTTTAATTTATAAGCCAACAGAGCATACTATATAAGTTATGTTCAATAACTACACAGGCAAATTCACTAGCATGTTTTACTTACCTGGCATACTATATAAGTTATGTTAAATAACTACACAGGCAAACTCAGTAGCATGTTTCACTTACCTTGGAGATTCCTATCCACAAATCAAGTGTCTTTATAGCTTTTCCTGATAACTGGGTTTCACGTGCCAAGGATACTCCCTCAGCCAATGTGACCACATGGTTGCTGACCAGCATCGCGGCGGCCGCATTTAGGATCTGCCCAATTGTTGTCAGATTAAAATTAAGATCCTCGCAATTAGCATCACCCAGAGAGAAAAGGAAGTGAGTTGATATTAGAGAGAAAGATGAGAAAACTAACTAATGCATCTGCAATTGCGCCTCTCTCTCCTGATAGTACACGTCTTAAGACCTCTGCATTATACTCAGGGCCTCCACCTCTCAAGTCGTCTAAAGTGCAGCGAGGAATGCCAAACTCCACTGTTAAACACACATACTAACTTAGTAGGACATTCAAGCATTGATATGACAAAGAAATTATTTCCAAGCAGAAAGTACAACATAATCCGCATCTAAGCTTTAATCCTGCTCCATATATCTACAAATATACTCTGTGCAAGATGGCCACATATCAATTCATAAAAAATATAGATCAGTGACAAAATCTTACATGGATCAAATGAGAATCTCTCAATCTTTTCTGAGGTGACATCGAGGACTAGACCAGGTCCTGTATCAGATCATCACAAGATGTAAGCATAAAGTCAAGAAAACTAAGTAGAAGGACAATGAGTTTTATTTAGGAGAGCTAAAATATTTATTAAGAACATATACAGACAAAAAAGAAAGAATCTTACCAAGGGGACTCATCTCATCTAAGCCCTCTGAGTGAACAACTAAAGCTCGTTTCATGCCAAATCGTTGCAATGCATTCGCCATTTTGAGTACCTATTAAACAAACGGAAAAGAGAGCTTCAATCACATAAAAATTCCATGAATAGATATGGCAAGTTACTCAATCTATAAACACAGGTTTTCAAGCTTTGAAGTCTTATTTTGGCAGTCTGATCCCAAACTTGCAGTTTGGTTGCATCTTTCGCCAATGTATTTCGGTGCAGGAGCAAAATCTTTAATTTCCAATTACATGCAACCAAGCAGAGAGAAGTGAAGTCTCACAAGTGAATGTCATCAACAATGTTAACAAGTTCAAATGATGAGAAGCATATGACCAACACATCTTTCGGTCAATGATGTTGAAACGTTAAGAAATCTTCCTTGAAGATACAATATTTCTACTATGGAGTCCAGGACTCACCAAGTCTTCATTGTATACACCAACCACAGCAAAAGGCACCTCTGCAGGATTCAACATAGGGCCTAGAATGTTAAACACAGTTTTAACTTTAAGCTTCTTTCTCACAGGCCTCACAATCTTCATTGCAGGATGATACTCTGGAGCCATTATAAAACCAATTCCTGCCTCATTCACACATCTTCTTACCTCCTGTTTGCAATAAAATAAGAAAAATTGAACCGATGTAACACTTTATCAATTTCTATGTTGGCATTTCACGTCCATTAGGTTGAGTGGACCAAAAACTCAATCATTTGACATAATAAATACAATTACATCAAAATAAATAAAAATCTGTAAGATAAACATACAGCCTAAAAAGTGGCCACTCAAGTTCAATAAACTCTTTGAAGGGAATGGACAAGATCATGTAATTCCAAAAATAGAGAGATAATCTATCATAACAACTCATCAATCTAGCTCTTGGTAATGCCCATGAAACATGTCAAGTTGGGACCACAAACATTTTCTTTGCATCCTCCGAGTTCTGAGTAATATTTACGGAAGGAAGTTCTGTTTGCAATAGCAGAGATAAATCCAAATAAAATAGAAAAAGAAAGCATGCATCATAGAGTGATTACAAACAATTAGCTTGAGGAACTTGGTAACACCTAACACCTTTTGTTCTGCGCAAAGAGTTTAGTGCTTTCAATTTATGTGTATATATCCTCTTTGTAGCATTTAAAACAGGTTTCTCCCTCGTAAAAAAACTATAAATAAAAAGCCATAATGCTGCTTAAACCATATATAAAAGCATTTATTCAACTATAAATTACTTAATTCATGAGGCACCTACCTCTGGGCCCAAGTCAATAACTACACCCAAAGCTTCTAACACATCAGCACTTCCACATGCAGAAGAACTAGAACGATTCCCTTGCTGTAAGGCAAATGACCATACAGCTATTTATTAGTATTTAATATCTCCTCAAATTTCATGGTACAATAAATTTTATAGCATTAAGCACGGATAGGAAAGATTGTCACCTTGGCAACTTTTGCCCCACAAGCCGCAGCAAGTATTGAAGCACCCGTAGAAATATTCACCGTGTTTGCGCCATCACCACCCGTTCCAACAATGTCAACCACATTGTCCAACCCTTCCACCTTCCTAGCATGCTTCATCATTGCCCTCGCCAATCCCACAATCTATTTGCATGCATTTTAAGGATTAGTTCAATTTATAGGAAATGAGTTCTACTGATCCTAAAAGCAATGCAAGTACCTGCTAACAACTGAGAGATTTACGAAAAATTATGATTACTTTCTTTCAATATAATCCATGGTCGATTTAACAGAAAAAAAGAACACTTCCATTTGAAAAACGAAGCATAGTATTTATAAGCTATTAAAAGCGACATGAAATCGATTTGAATTAACTGGAAACCATCGATGTTGTTTCTTACCTCTTCAAAAGTCTCTCCTTTGGCTCTAAGCAACACAAGAAAGGCACTAATCAAAGCCTCGTTAGCTTCATTCAACAAAAAGTCGAGCGACGCCTCAGCCTCCGACTCAGACAAGTCCACCCGACTAATCAAAGCCTCAATCAACTAACAAAACACCCCACATAAAACAACATAAGCAAAAGCAGAACAACCAACCTCAAAAACCCACAAACGAAAAAGCGGAAACCATTCCGCACCTCATTAAATGAAGCCGTCTGCGAAGGAGTAGACTTTTCACAAACAGTTGGAAGAGCGGCAGCAGCAGCAAAAGCCAACTCTCTCTCTCTTGCATTGAATTTAGAGTTTCCAAAATCGAGAAAAGAGGACAAAGGCGGGCTGCGGCGATTAAATGAAGGCACGGAAACTAAAGGGCATTTAGACAAGACTCCGAGACTTCTCGCCATCACCATACAAAGCAGACTTGAAAGAGAAAGCAGTGTCGTCAATTGCGGAGAATACACTGGCGGTCAGTTTCCATTAAATAGGAAAAATAAAAAGCAGCAACAACAGACTTCGGTTAGGAACTGGATATGTAATTCACGAATTTACGCCCAACCCCTAGTTGTACCTACGATTGGCTGTTAGTTAGGGTAAATAATGGGGTCATGATCGACTAGTATCCAATTATAATAACTCCTCAAACCAATTCTGATTGCCCCATTTGACGTCTCGCCTATTTTAATTACCACTAAAAATACAATAATTCTACTTATACTACTGCACTATACGTATACGATCAATGATTAACACAAAAATCTTTATCGGGTAAGAATCTTCAAAACACCCACGAACCTTAAATTCATTACCATTTAGATTCGTAAGTTCTAAAATTTACATTTTAACCCTTAATTTTAAATTTTAATTTATTACTGTATCCCTATTCATTTAATGAATGTTACATCACTTCAAATAAGATTTGGATGATATTTTTAAAAAGAATAGTATTATTAAATTGAGATATAACTTTAGAAGTATAACATTAATCTTAATTAGTAGTTAAATACGCATATTTTTTGCACTGTTGTATAAGTAATTCTTTAATATTACAATAATGAAATTTTGTATGCATTAATACATTACATTTCTAATACCAAAGGTCAAGTTATAACATCTATTTCATAGTTTAAAAAAAAAAAAATTGTTTAAATATAATCATACTTGTAATAGGCATTATTAGACTCAACTGGAAAGTATCAAAAACTTTTCTAATTCAAGTAAAACAAACTATAGTTGGTATCAACTACATTTCTTATTTTTAGGAGATAATTCACCAACGCCAAGGGTAAATGGATGCCTACTGAGCACCACTGTTACCAAGCAAAACAATGATAAATGCATGTCATTGTCATAGATATTTTTTTCTAAATAAGTGGATTAAGTGACATCTATCTACCGATATGGACTGTTTTTATTGGTTAAGATCTATAACGTATCAAATGGTTTTTGTGAGGTGCCAACGATAAAAAGATCGCAATATTATAACACGTGTTTAAAGATTAAATATTTTAATTTAACATATGTATAAACTATTCTATAAAATGAAATACTATTTCAATAAAAAAGGGTTTCTCAATATGTTTTTTCCTCTTTTATTATTTTATTTTTTGATACATCAGTTGCTCAATACTAATTTAAAGTAACTCTCTCATAATAACGGTTTCAATGACTTGATCATCGAAGGATAAACATTGATGAAATAATCGGTATTCCTTCGTATTGTCTTTGTTTTATAGTGGTGGATAGCTTCAACTTATGAGGAGATAATCAAGAGATACCGAACAAGAAAATCAATTTGAACTTGTTATTTCACAACCATTCCTATGCTTCACGTTTTGTTCATTTTAAAGTTGCGTGAAATAACTCTTAACTAATTGCGCTACTTGTCGTTTTCTTTCTTTTATTGTTTAATGATGCGTATCATATTGGCTTGGACTTTCTTCTTCCTCATATAATTTAAAACAAGAAGCACATGTATAGGTGGGTTGGTGCCCATTTGATATCGCCATTCAATCACATATTATTCAACTTTTAAAGCATGGCCGTAAGTAGAATCCAAAATTTTGACAATGTCTAAGATTGGGCAAGCATTTATCAGAGATAATGACACAAAACTAAACCTCTTTAAAAATAATGTAAACGATGTTGATGTAATTGCAAAAAGATCTCTTAAGAAATTGTTTTAGCCAAAATGTAAAACAGACACTTGGGTTAATGAAATGTTTACTCTATAAGGACTTCAAATACATAAATAAAAAAATAACAACTCCAATTTTGATATATATAAATATATATATTGCCAAAATAATACAAACATCTCCCTCTCTGTCTACTTGATGGTAATAAAAAATTAGGAAAGCTCATTTGCCCATGTGAACTTCTAGCACTAATAACTTATACATGCCCTCCCTCCTTCAAGTCAATTCATTGCCATCCATATTGACACCAACATAGAAAATCCTGCAAATCATTATTGATCTAACTTTATTTAAGAATTTTTTCCCAGTATCGGAA
This sequence comes from Bursera palmeri, assembly GCA_026225775.1. Taxonomy (NCBI): domain Eukaryota; kingdom Viridiplantae; phylum Streptophyta; class Magnoliopsida; order Sapindales; family Burseraceae; genus Bursera; species Bursera palmeri. The sequence continues at coordinate 17,853 of JANKKB010024005.1, forward strand.
CGGATAATTGAATGAAATCGATATCTTACCTGCTAAAGTTTGCAACAGAGACCATGATTTTCTACTTGATGATGAGCCAACTACACGTTATACAAAGTTCAGTTAGGATTCTATACATGCAATGAATTGAACTTTCAGCTTTGTTGATTCTGAAGTTTACCTGAATCACAATTTGATGTAGAATTCATGTTCCCACACATGCAGAGCTGCCTAACCCCATCGCTGCCATACCCACAAGTGCCACCAGTGGCCTCACAGGCTCTGCAGAACTCATCGTTGCCTTGAACCGAATACTTCACACGGATCCCATACGCCCACTCACTCGGCCCACCAATCTTCAACGGAGCTAGACTGTATGCACTAGCATACCCTTCACATCCAAGCTTCGTAAGATTTATCACCTTGATGGACTCAAACGCCACAGCACAGCACTCAGGTGGGCCTGATCCAAACCTCGCTCCGACCCGTTTATGGCCCACTAAACTCCAAGCCGGGCAGTCATAGTACTCCTCACATCCCATCCCGGATACGTTCCTGCAAGGCAAATGCTGCCCTGGAAAACCTTGGAAGAGAGAGGACTGAGCTGAGCAGCCTATTAGCATGAACACAGTATCCGGCGTCGGATTGAAATACGGGGCCCGCCAATGGTCGACGGCGAAGCCATTGCCCTTGCTACCTAGCACAATGGTGTCACAAGTTGACATGTGGGGGTCATGTAGTGTAAGTGATTGATAAGCATAGTCAATCTCCAACACACGATATGATCCTGAGACAATGTGAAACATCAATACATCGTTCATACAAAACAATAAGTCCCGGAAACCGGGGTGGCCGCAGCCTGGTTGGAGTGCAAAAGGGTAGTCTACAGTTATGTTTCCACAGTATGATCTGCATTTGTTGGTACGGATAACATTGGCTAGACCTAGTGTAAGATGCAGCTGCGATGAATAGAAGAGGAGTGTGAGGGTGGCAAAGAAGAGGGCCGACATGGCTCTGACAGTGAGAGAGGAAAGGAGAAGAGTGGAGAAATGGAGGAAGGAAGTGGAATGATACTTTGCTTAGATATGATGGTTGAGGAAATGATTTTTGGGACTTTATTCACATGTAGTGTCGAGTGAATATTAAGTGTTTTTTCTCTTTTGCGGGGAAATTATTTCATTTTAAATTAAAAATCAATTGGCTACTTTTGATATAGCTTTAGTTAGTTTGCTTTTTTGGTGTTGCAGGCAGATTTTATTTACAGAATAAATAAATTTCTACTTGTTGGGTTGCTTTACAATCTTAAAATTTCCACCTGTCTGCGACTAAAACAGTGGATGGATTTTACGTTTAAAATTACCAAAAAAAAAAAAAAAAGAATAATAATAATGTTGGATTATTCTTTTCTTTTTTCTTTCCTCAATTTATATATTTTTATTTGCAATTACCATGTAAAAGGGCATATAAGTGATTTGAAACAAAATACAGGACAATATGGTCATTCCGAGAGTTCCCTCACCCAAACCGAATGATGTGCAAGAGCCATTTTTGAGTGTCACATTCACCATCTCGATTACTCTGTTTGTTTGCTGAGAAATCGATGGAAAGTATTTACTGTTCAGGAATCTGATTGATCAAATTCATTAGCTTCTGGAACCAGTTAATTAGGGTTAGGGATTCAGTTTACCAATGGAAGCTCCAGAGGAGTCCGAAGAAACAGTCCCCTATGTAAGTCTCGCTCTTGTGATTACTGCATTTACTGTTTGTGAATTTCAATTGTTACAAGAAACTAACTTGGAAAATTTTGTATGAAAATCTAGAACAGGCAGAGGCTGGCAGGGACAGTCAACTGGGGCACGGCAACTGTGGTCGGAGTTTTTGCTGGGATGCTTTATGGAGGCAGCAAGGAAGCAGCTGCTTCAGTTGTAAGTTTCAATTTTAGGTTTTCTACTAGTTATCCTTTTCTTATTATTCAAAACCGAATCACTTTTAGCAATGAATGAGAACTAGACTCGTAAATGTGCTTTCATGTGAAGATTTCAACAATTTATAAGTGGGTTTTGCTATATTTGGGATTTATTTTTGGTGTTTGATGAGATGTTTGTTATGTTTTTCTCAGAGCAAGGACGCAGAAGTGATGTTGAAGCTTGGAAGCACGCCGGACAAGCGTGAACAGTATCGGTTAATGAGAGATGCAATGGAGAAAAGGTTTATCCGGGTAACTCGTGGCTCAATAGTTGGTGGAGTGCGCCTTGGAATGTTCACCGCTGCATTTTATGGTCTACAAAATCTGCTTGCCGAGAAGCGGGGTATGCACGATGTTTTCAATGTTGTTGGGGCTGGTTCAGCTACTGCTGCCACATTTGGATTAATTAGTAAGATGTCATACCTCTTGCACCTTAAAAGTTCCGTTGTTGAGATTGTTGGCATTCTTTTACGTATTCCAGTTAGTTACTACAAACCCAATTGTAAGATGCATTGTTAATTTCTTTAGAAGTTGAAGACGAAAAGCCTTGAAAATGAGGAATATAATTGTTGAATTGCACCTTCTCTGTAATTAACATATTCTTTTTCACTTATCTCTTTTGCCAGTGCCAGGGTCGCCTACTTGGCGTGCCAGGAACATGGTGCTTGGATCGGTTCTGGGAGCTGCAATTTGTTTCCCTTTAGGTAATAGATTACCTGACCTCACCTCAATTACATTCTCAAGTACTTATTGCTATTTTAGTTGCTTTTCATGAAACCTTACTGCTAGCTGTTATTTTACTAGACATTGATATTTGTTGATGCATAAAATTAGCACCAATACCAATGTTAATACGTGTTTGGAGAACTGTTGGAGTTGACAATAGAGCCCTTAGATGATTGCTGAAATTAGATGGCTAAGTGGAAAAGGTGTCACGAACTCCAAATCGAAGAATGTTGAAACTTTATGGGAGGCCGCAGGGCGGAAGGGCTGTTAAGTAGAGTGACTTATCTGAAGGGCCGCTAAGTGGACTGACTTACGGGAAGGGCCTCCAAGTGAAATGACTTGGTGGAAGGGCCACCAAGCGGACTGACTTGCTGAAAGATCCACCAAGTGGAATGACTTGGTGGAAGGTCCGTCAAGTGGAATGACTTGGTGGAAAGGCCACCGAGTGGAGTGACTTGGTGGAAGGTCCGTCAAGTGGAATGACTTGATGGAAGAGCCACCAAGTGGAGTGACTTGTTGGAAGGGTCGGCAAGTGGAATGACTTGGTGGAAGGGCCACCAAGTGGAATGACTTGCTAGAAGGGCTGACAAGTGACGTTCTTGACAGTCCTGTATCTTTTGGGCAGAAATAGGTATGACTTCTCTGAAAAAGCTAATTAAAAGCTGGATCGGCGTGAGCACCAAGGTTGATCTGCTAAAGTTTCTGAAAAAGCCTTATCTTTTGCCGCCAGCTGGTAAAGTGAACACTGCAAGTTGGACTCAGGGAAACAAAGTCTTTTCCGGGTCTACACAGCACAAAACAAGGTCAGGGGTGCCGGTGTTCCACTGGTGATAACCCTCCGACATGATGAAACATGGTGGTTGTGTTTAAACGTAAGGCCACCAGGCTCCCTGTGAAGATGGAAAGAAATATCAAGATTTATGGTATGAAGGAGTTTAAGGGATATGATTGCGTAAATGAACAGTGACGGAAATGGTGAACAGTAACTATTTTATGAACAGTAATGGAGATTAGGGTGAACAATCTTCAATGAGGTTGTTGAAACCCAAGAAGCAAAGAGAATGTCGGCTCAAAAATCGAGAACTTCTGCTCTTAGGTTTTCGGCTCTTTTTTGCTCTAAAAAAATCCTCTCCCTCATTTGGTTCATAATTAGCTTTTTATAGCCGCACCTTTTTTGTGACCTAGATCTTGTCCATCCATTCTTGGTCACGTTGCATGATCTCAGGAGGTTAAGAAAGTTACCTTCTTCCACCATGATGCTACCAAGATAGGGGTCTTAAGCCATGAAACCGTCTGGATGTGGCTCACCTTGGTAGGGGAGACCTTGGTCGTGGAACCTGTAGCTTAGAGACCTTGGTCGTGGAACCTCCAGCTTGGTGACCTTGGTCGTGGAACCCGCAGCTTGGGGACCTTGGTCGTGGAACCTCCAGCTTGGTGACCTTGGTCGTGGACTCAAGAGAGACTTCTTAGGAAGGATTTGATGGTGGGCGTGGTCCCAGATACTTTGTGACCATATAAGAGAAATCCTCTTCTTAGTTGGGTGATGTCCCGTGCCATGAGTTGGAGTGTGATAATTACATATGTGGAGAACTTGGTAGCGTGGAGAGGGTGTTTCGGTATTTCTTTTAAGGATTACAAAATATCATCTACATTAGCCCCCCTAGTCACTAGTGTGAAGCATGAGCACTTGTGACTAACTGTTTTATAGAGTTCCTCTCCGCCGTCAAATTCTTTGAAATGGTACTAGCCTTCCTTGCCGTTCATTGCCACCATGAGGGTTTAGCACTTACCATTGGTGGACTTCGAGGAGGTAGACTATTTATGCTTAGTTTGGCATATAAAGTTGGAGAAGTGTCAGGGAAGGGTAGGCTCGCATGAGAAAAACTTATCACTTGCTATAACGTGTCACAGCCTTCCCATAAGTTTTTCCTTTTACATGCCATGTTAAGGCATGAAAATGAAAAAAAGACAAAATAGCATGATTTCATATCATGATGACTTCATGGAAATTTGAAAAGACTTCTTTAAATTCTTCTCTCTCACATACTCTGGAATGACTTAAAATTTCATTTTCTCTCATTTAGTTCTCTGCACACACTCCTTGCTCTTGCAGTTTTTTTTTTTTTTTTTTTAATTTTTGACAAATCGATTTAGTGTTTTTAGCTACGGAAGTAGTGTTTAGGCTCAACACAATCTTCATTTCCCTTGATCCAGTTCCATTTCGGCATCGTTCGAGGTAATCTATGCTTTTTCCTCATATGTGTTCTTGCCTTGTTCTTCATTTATTTTGTTTGTTTTGTTTGATTTGATCTACTTGAGCTTTTAAAATTTCAACAAGAAACGTTTTTAGCATATTTACTTCCTTGACGTTGTGTGGGAAATGATTCACCCTAGTAGGCCTTGGTGGACTTAGGGGAGCACCTTGGTTGTCATGGGGGCTTCCGAGAAGTGACTCATCTCGGTGACCCTTGGTGAACTCAGGAGAGTACTGTGGTCAAGCTCAGGAGAATGTCACTCTCTCAAGTTAGACCATGACATTCTTCTGAGTTCGACCACAGAACTCTCCTAAGTTCATCAAGGGCTACCGAGATGAGTCATTTCTCGGAAGCCCCTACGACGACCATGGTACTCTCTCAAGTTGGACCATGACACTCTCCTAAGTTCAACCACAGTACTTTCCTAAATTCACCAAGGGCCGTCGAAACGAATCACTTCTCGGAAGCCCCCATGACAACCAAGGTGCTTCCCTGAGTTCGCCAAGGCCTACTATGGTGAATCATTTCCCACACAACGTCAAGGAAGTAAATATGCTAAAAACGTTTCTTATTGAAATTTCAAAGGCTCAAGTAGATCAAAACAAACAAAATAAATGAAGAACAAGGCAAGAACATATATGAGGAAAAAGCATAGATTACCTTGAACGATGCCGAAATGGGGCTGAAGCAAGAGAAACGAAGATTGTGTTGAGTCTAAACACTACTTTCGCAGCTAAAAACACTAAATCGATTTATCAAAATTTTCGAAAAAAATTGCAAGAGCAAGGAGTGTGTGCAAAGAACTAAAAGAGAGAAAATGAAAGTTTAAGTCATTCCAGAGAAATCCGTGAGAGAGAAGAATTTAAAGAGAAGTCTTTTCAAATTTTCATGAAGTCATCATGATATGGAATCATGCTATTTTGTCTTTTTTTCATGCCTTTGCATGGCATGTAAAAAGAAAAACTTACGGGAAGGCTGTGACAAGTGATAAGTTTTTCTCATGCGGGCCCACCCTTCCCTGACACTTCTCCAATTTTACACATCAAACTAAGCATGAATAGTCTACCTCCTCGAAGTCCACTAATGGTAAGTGCTAAACCCTCATGGTGGCAACGAATGACTAGGAAGGCTAATACCATTTCAAAGAATTTGACGGCGGAGAGGAGCTCTATAAAATAGTTAGTCACAAGCCCTCATGCTTTACACTAGTGACTAAGGGGGTTAATGTAGATGATATTTTGTAATATCCAGAAGAAATACCGAAACACCCTCTCCAAGCTACTAAGTTCTCCAAATATGTAATTATCACATTTCAACTCATGGTAAAGGACATGACCTAACTAAGAAGAGGATGGTCACAAAATGTCTGGGACCACACCCACCATCAAATCCTTCCTAAGAAGTCTCCCTTGAGTCCACGACCAAGGTCACCAAGCTGGAGGTTCCACGACCAAGGTCTCTCCTACCAAGGTGAGCCACATCCAGACGACTTCATGGCTCAAGACCCCTATCTTGGTAGCATCATGGTGAGAGAAGGTAACTTTCTTAATCTCCTGAGATCATGCCACGTGACCAAAAATGGATGAACAAAATCTAAATCACAAAAAGGGTGCGGCTATAAAAAGTTAATTATGACCCAAAGCTCAAGGAGGATTTTTTTTTAAAGCAAAAAAGAGCCGAAAACTTAATAGCAAAGGTTCTCGATTTTTGAGCCGACATTCTCTTTGCTTTTTGGGTTTCAACAACCTCGTTGAGGATTGTTCACCCTAATCTCCATTATTGTTCATAAAATAGCTACTCCTTACCATTTTCGCTATTGTTCATTTACGCAATCATATCCCTTAAGCTCCTTCATGCCATAAATCTTGGTATTTCTCTCCATCTTCGCAGGGAGCCTGATGGCTTTATGTCTAAACACAACCACCATGTTTCACCATTGCATACCCCTATTTTACTAACTTGAGCGTCAAAGGGTTATCGCAGGTGGAACACCGGCACTCCTGACCTTGTTTTATGCTGTGCAGACCCGAAAAAATCTTTGTTTCCCGGAGTCCAACTTGCAGTGCTCACTTTACCAGCTAGCGGCAAAAGGCAAGGCTTTTTCAGAAACTTTAGCAGATCAACCTTGGTGCTCACGCCGATCCAGATTTTCATTAGCTTTTTCAGAGAAGTCAGACATATTTCTGCCCAAAAGATACAGGTTTGTCAAGAACGTCACTTACCGGCCCCTTCCAGCAAGTCACTCCACTTGGTGGCTCTTCCACCAAGTCATTCCACTTGGCGGATCTTCGAGCAAGTCATTTCACTTATCAGCCCTTCGAGCAAGTCATTCCACTTGGTGGTCCTTCCACCAAGTCATTCCACTTGCCAGCCCTTCCAGCAAGTCACTCAATTTGCCAGCCCTTCCAGCAAGTCACTCCACTTGGCGGACCTTCAACCAAGTCACTCCACTAGGCGAACCTTTCACCAAGTCACTCCACTTGGCGGACCTTCCAGCAAGTCAGTCCACTTGACGAAAAGTCAATCCACTTGGTGGCCCTTCGACCAAGTCATTTTACTTGGAGGCCCTTCCCACAAGTCACTCCACTTAGCGGTCCTTCCGGCAAGTCACTCCACTTAGCGGCCCTTCCGCCCTGCGGCCTCTCATAAAGCTTCAACATTCTTCGATTTGGAGTTCGTGACACATTTTCCACTTAGCGATCTAATTTCAGCAATCACCGAAGGGTTCTATTGTCAACTCCAACAGTTTTCCAAACACGTGTTAACATTGGTATTGGTGCTAATTTTATGCATCAATAATATTAATTAATAATCATAGAAAGGAAATGACTAGGATTCACCATCACAGAGGTCACTGTCTCATAAGTTTGTTATAGTTACGTTTTCGATATTATCATTTTAGTGTTATTTTTTACTGCATTAGGTTATTTCTTTTACATTTAATACCAACATTTTTATATTGGAATAAAGGTTCCATCATTTACACTGTTCTTAAGTGAAAAGTTTTTACTTTTATGTAAGATTCTAAGATGATTATTTTTCTCTCTTGAATTAGTGATATACCAGCATATAAAGTTAGGGAGGCTGATTGGTATAAAAAATGCTTTCCATTGACAGGTTGGCTTCACTTGAAGCTTGTAGAGAAAGCAAATGAGGGAAATATGGCTGCTCACCCTAATTCAAAGGGTGGTGTAGGTGCTGCAATTGATAGGCTTGAAGAAAAACTGAGTAGATAGGCCCGCAACTTTTTGTTAAAACTAGAAGCTTTCCATGTTAGGGGCGGGAAGATAAGAAGACTAGCAGAAGGGAGGAAATGGACAGTCAAGGACTGGAGCTATTCTTAGTTTGTTTTTTTTTTTTTTTTTTTTTTTTTTTATTNAGCTATTCTTAGTTTGTTTTTTTTTTTTTTTTTTTTTTTTTATATTAATTTCCTTAATCTTGCGTGTAAGAATTTTGTTCCATTTGGAACAATGAGTTAAATTTTGATTTTTGTCTTGAGTGGTTAGGATCCATTAATCAGCAATCGCTTGAAAAAAATGATGTTTATACAATGTGACCCGAAATATAATGATTCATGAGTTCTTAAGCCTCATCTATGGGGCAAGTTAAGGTCTAGATATCAAAATATATAGCTTCTGCCATCACCATAATGTGTCAATTAGTTGTAAGGATAATTTTATGAACACAGCTAAAAATGAAAAATGAAAATTGAAAATTTCTATGTGTTATCTTGCTGGACTCGACTCTCACAACTATCATTAAAAGTCACGTTCTCAGCGATACGAATAAATAAGTAAAAAAATAAAAAATCAACAGTGGCCTTTCATATTTTGCCCGACGCCAACTCTTTTCTTTCATTGCTGCTCAAGTTATTGTACAGAATGAGCATATAAAGGCTTCAATTTGCGGCAAACATAATTGGTACGAGACAACATGCGAACGGCTTAAAAGAATAATATGATAATGACTACCTCAATGAGGCCTCAGAAAAAAAAAAAAAAAAAAAAAAAAAAAAAAAAGCCTTTAAGATTGCCCATCACTGATTTGATGAACTACCTACCAAAATTTATATGGGATAACCAAATTAGCTCACAGATGCTCTTCTAAACTTGCTTCCAAGAAATTCTTCAACGAAACCTCAGCATAATTTTCATACTGACAATGAAAACATGCAATGAACCCAGCTGATGATCTTTGAGTACAGCCTAACCCTTTGTTTTATCTCTATCCTTTAATAAATTAATTTGAAAGCCAAGATCAAAGGAACTCTCCCACGCTTTTAATAGTCATTATTCTTCATTGCCTGCAATTTTAAGAAGAGTTTTAAGGTGAGGCAATATATTTGCTTGATTTCAAGAATGATGCTTTACCAATTAGAGAAGACAAAGAGTTACCATCATTCTGCTTTAGCAATGTATTGTCTCGTGCCTTCTTTACCATCCTTTTTGCTGTTTCAGCTGTGATCATGTTGCCCATAATTAATGGTAAAGGGGTAGATAAATCATTCAAGCAAACACCTCAAGGAAATATACAAACCAATTATATCATTTCAAATTTCTCTCATCCAATCTTACCCTTGTATCTCCTCTTCTTGTTAGCTCTTCTTCTCTTCCTCTCCACCTGGGTAAGTTCTGCTTCTTCTTTCACATCACCTTTGCCAGCAAAGACTTCCTCAGGAGCCAGCATAGCTGCATCTGAAACTGCGATAGGTGCAATCTACCCATGGAAAACATATATATGTATTAGCATAGACTTGTAAAAGAATATGAAAACCTTCAAAAATATATAAGAAAACTTCTTTACCTCTTCCATGGCAAGAGCAGGGACATTTGCTTGTATTGACATGTCATCTATAACCTATCCAAGAAATCCAACATAAATAAGTATAGCCTCCTAAAAAAACTATAGATGGCCTGTAAATAGATATTATATTCATTGTGATAACTAAGAAGCATACAGGTTTTGGAGTGAAGTGGAAATGAGAAAGAGCATCCAACTTCAGGCACAGTTTCTTGAAGAGCATGCTTGCCTAGAAAGAATGGCACATAAGAAGTTAGGTGAATCTAACATGTCCATCGTAGATTAAAATTGAAAGAAGCACAGAAGAAGACTTGAATGGATATTATAAAGTTTAACCAAAATGAAAAGTGAAAACATATCCTTATAAGGACGTTAAACATACAACACCGTAAAATAAAGATATGATTAGTGGCAACGATGAACAGGATAATAAAGTTTAAAAATGTACCTCTTTCTTCTGTTCATCAGAGAAAGACAATGGGGCAGCGGCAGGATTTGTCGTCTGAACATATTCTTCCTGCAAACAAGTATAGGATAATTGTCCAGTCAAAAGTGCTTGTCAAAACATGCAGAAGTCAATCGGCAGAAAAACTTTAGAAGGGAGATGGTAGAAAACAGATTAATTCAACAATATGAACTGGTCATAATGCTCAAACCTCATAAACTTCGGCAAGACCCTTTTTGCTCTTATTCTCATCCTGCAATATTAACCAAAAAAGCAATTTGAATATATTATTTTTCATAGATGTCCATAGGAATTAAAGCCAGCAAAGGTACCTACTTCAAAGAAATAGTGCTTACCAACTCTTTCAATTCCCTTGGTGCTTTAGAGGGTAAACTAGGAGCCTTTTGAACATCATCAAATTGTCCCTAAAATATCATAGAACGTAGCTTGTTAAAAGCTCTCACTTAGACACAGAGAGAAAGAGAAGAACTTAAATAAATGCACAACCGATCATAGACAGAGTGATAAAAATATTGATTCAAAGTGCAAAAGAAAAAACAATCTCACCATGGTAACATGAAAAAATATGGCACACACACTAAGAACAATTAATGGATGGCGTAAAAAAACATTTTGCTTGAATTTAAGCACACAACTTTTAGAATGATCAAATATAATTTTGAATTTTTTTAAAGAACCAGGTATTGCTGTCTAGATACTTTTGAAACATTAGTGTAGACATGATATAAGTTACACTATGAAGATTTGAATTGAACATATGAAATAAGTTTAAAAATGAAACATTGAAAAAACAGAAAATTCTAAATAATATCTGTTTAAAATTTAGAATATAAAGTTTACCTCAACAAGCCTCTTTTTAATAATCTCTTCAAGTGATGCTGTAAATTCCTCTGTAATTACAGGGGCAGGCCTCACATTGTGCTGAAAATCTAAATCAACTTCTAAGGCACTGTTCTTTGGCCTTTGTGCAGCAGTTACCTGTTATAGAGAACCATAGTGTCTAAAACCCATACAGAATTTAATATATGGCGCCATTTCATATCCAAAACATGTGAATGATATACAAGTACTTCTTAAACTAATATCTGCAAAAAAAAAAAAAAAAAAAAAAAAAAAAAAAAAAAAAAAAAAAAAAAAAAAAAAAAAAAAAAAAAAAAAAAAAAAA
>JANKKB010024005.1:29259-50029 GCA_026225775.1 Bursera palmeri
AAAAAAAAAAAAAAAAAAAAAAAAAAAAAAAAAAAAAAAAAAAAAAAAAAAAAAAAAAAAAAAAAACAAAGTTACCTCCCCTTGCATGGTCCAAGTCTTCGAGTCCAAATTTGCTTTCTCCAGTTGCTCTATTTCAGACTGAAGCTTCTTAAGTTGTTTCTCATGTGTTGAAAGATTATTGTCTTTCTGTAAAAGGTAAAGGACTTGAAAAGTTACTCCAATCAACATATATATTGAAAAGTTACTCCAATCAACATATATATATATATATATACCACACAATTCAGAATTAAATTTTACCGCTAATAATCTGAATTCACTTAATATGTTAATTATAAAGCAACATATACATTAAACCAGTACCTGATTTTCAACTGCCTCATCATCATCATCATTATCATCATCGTGATCATCCAAGCCAGAATCTTCTTCTGACTCATCAATAGATTTTGATTTTCTCTTTGGAACCTTTTTCTTTTTAGCACCAAAAAAGTCTTCATACCTAAATATCAAAAATTGAAGAAGCCCAATAGAAGTGCATCATAAACCAGATTATACAAGTCTCATCATTCTATGATGTGATACTTTTGTGGAATAATGACAATTAGCTTATAGAGGCTCTGGCAAGGCTTTCTAAAGTCTTTTTGAGAAAGCAAGAAAAGAAAATGCAACCTTCTTGCTTATTTTACTCTAAAGAATGAAGCTATAGATCACTATTTTGGCATGTATTTACTCAATCAAAACAAAGTTCTTCTAAGGAAAGAATAGCAATATTGGCATATTGTAAATGGAAATACAATTGTCGCTATACTGGCAGAACTATTGACTGGTATAGAATGGCAGTTGAAGCATGATGGTGGTAGCGTCAGTCATGGTAGGATGACAATGTAGGTGACAGAACAAAATAATATGCCTATGGCATGAATGGATGCATTATTTTCAATGCTGGTACAGTCGTTGTGAAATATTCAACTGGCATTGCAGCAGCAGTGGGTCGGCAGTAATGCCATTGGTAGCAACAATAGTTATGCATTTGTAAGCTTAATCAATTTTTTTTCTTAAAAAAAAAAAAGAAAAAGAAAATATTATTTGCATCAACAACAGATAAATTTTGTTTTGCACCAAAAAAGTATCTCAAACTATAACCAACTTAATTCCAAGTCACAGACTCAAAAAGAACAAAAAGTAAAAACAAAAGAAAGATGAGATGAGAAAGTACCTAGAATTTTCCAAGTTCTCAGCATCTTCATCGTCATCATCATCAAAAATACCAAGCTGCAAAACCACATTCTTAGGAAGAATAAGAAAAACGGAAAACAAGTAATCACATCCAAACTTCAATACATAAATCAGAAAAAGATACATCCAAGAAGACAATATGCATAGTATAATATCACAACATCGAAAATCATGGGCCGAATGCTATCAAAACAAGTTGTACTATTTACGTAACTCCCTTAAAGGAATTACTGATGATATTAGTAAAGTCTCTAAATCACCTCAGAATTCTCTGAATCAACAAACCCATTAAAAAGAAATCGAAAAAACTCCTCAAAAATAAAGGGTAATAAAGAATTATCACCTCATCATCATCTTCATCTTCATCTTCATCTTCATCATCCAAAACCTTCCTCTGTCCTTTCTTTTTATTAATATTACTGTCCTTTAACCCATATTCCCTGGCTTCATCCTCCTCTAAATACTCCTGCAATTCATTTATCTTCAAAAACTTATCCTCTATCCCTCCCCTTCCCTTCTCTTCCTCCTCCATTTCCTTCCCTTCACTCTCACTTTCTCCATCTTCCTCCTCCCCCTTCTCCTCCTCCTCCTCCTCCTCGTCCTCATCATCATCCAAACCATCATCCAACTCCTCATCAAAGCCATCACTTTCCTCTTGAAGAACCCTCCTTTCGTCTTCTAAATCCTTCTTCTCATCCTCAACAACAACCTTCTTAATCTTCCCAATCTCCTCCGGATTCTTCTCAAACTTCTTTACTTCCCTCTTAAGGCTGGACAGGAGAGGCTGTGACTGCAAGTCGATTTGCTGCCAAATCTGCTCCGCGTCAAACCCTTCAACCAACAACCGGTCCAACGGCGATTTAGGAGTGTAAGTTTTGAGAAACGAAAAGAGCTGCTGCGAGGCAGTACGCGCCGTTTTTGACAGTTCCGCACTCGCCGCCAGCCATACCGGCGGCTCCGTAGATTTCAGGCTGTTCAGTGCTTCCAAGTCAAGTGATCCTTCACTAGCTGTTGCCATGGCCCTCTTTGCTTTTTCTCTGTAATGACTGATAACTTCAATTAAGGGTTTTTCAGAATTAGGGTTTTAGGGTTTTTTTTTTTTTTTTTTTCCCGCAGATATGAAAAATAAAACCTTGATNGGGTTTTAGGGTTTTTTTTTTTTTTTTTTTTCCCGCAGATATGAAAAATAAAACCTTGATGTTTTAATACACTCGCGTCGGAAGCGCGTGTATCTTGAATTATTTTTAATTTATTGTTTAATTTCCTAATACATAAAATTTACCAGATAAATGTTTTTCTGTTCGTTACAATGTTAACGATCATAAGGCAAATTATGATTTCTAATATAAACAATAAAAATAATTTATATTAATTTAGATAAATATAAGAAGAAAAAAAATCTCAATATCGTTTTCAAGTGTGTTAGATAATTATTGGTAAAATAGAAAGTAAAATTAAATACGCAACATTTTGTCCAACTTACATTGGCCTGATCAAGCATCCATTTCAGACAAAATAAAAAAAAAAAAAAAAAAAAACATTGGTGAAACTCTCGGACTGTTTTCAAAATTTTCCACTCTTCTTCGACAGCGCAAAAGGTCAGCTCTCTCTCTACCCCACTATCCCTCTTACTTTAGATCCTCCCCAAGTTTTTGTTCATTCGATGCACCGATCTGGGTTTTATCAGATGTGGTACGTTCTATTTTGCTTTCAATTTTTATGCTAAAATCACAACCGTCCATTCTATTTTCAACGCCTTGATTGATTCCAATGAATAATGGAGAGGGGACTCGCGAGAACGTCTCCGAAGTCGCCTCTCCGGACCCGTTTGATTCGTTTCCGCCGAAGTCGGATGGTGGTGATGCGTCACCTGCGTCATTGTCACAGTACTCCTCTTGTGGAGAATCCGAATTCGAGCGTTATTGTAGCGCCAACTCGGCTATGGGCACGCCTAGTGTGCGTAGCTCGTATGGGACATTTAACGATGGTTTAGATACTGATTTCGGGTCTCTAAAGAGTCTTGGATTTGGAGATGATGTTAGTTTTGAGAATTTTAGCTTGGGTGGTGATCCAAAAATTTCAACTTTAGGCGATCGAAGAATTGAATTTTGCGCAGGAAGGAGTGATGGGGCTTTGAAAGTAGAAAGTGACTTTAGTGGGTTGAGTTTATATGGTGATAATGATGATGAGAGTAGGAAAATGAATAGTTGTGAAATGGTGAGTGAAGATAAAATTGAATTGGGTGGTAATGTCGAGAATGTGTTGATTGGAGGAAGTTCAAGTAATAGTCGGACTGGTAAGAGGAGCTTGTCTAGTGATGGAATTGAAGTTGCTGCAAAATCAGAACTAGGGGCTGAAGAAGGTTCTGCGTTTCATGCGGATAATGAAGATGGATTGCACTTGGAATTTGGTTCAGAGATTGATAGAAAGGGGATGGAGGGGGAGGAAGAGGAAGATGGCACTTCATCAAGATTTGAGCACTCAGAAGGTGAGGATTCGATGTATAACTATGGTACTGATGAGGAGCATCGGAATAATTTGTATTATCCAAGGAATGCAGATTATGGACAGGAAGCAGAATCCAAGAATGAAAATCCATTGGCTATGAATTCACATGTAGCATTTGGTGCAGAAGATTGGGATGATTTTGAGCAAGAAGTGGTGGGAAGTACTCTATCTTCTTTGATCTTTGATAAATCTGAGGAGAAGAAAGAACTGAATCTCGAAAGTGAAAGGAATCTTTTAGGCTTATCTTCTGTGACACTAATTGATGGTCTTCAAGAGCAAATAACGGACGTGGTAGATGTAACTGTGGTCAGAAACAAAGTTCAAGGTGCAGATGAATCCGAAGAAAACATATGTGACTCCAGTGTGAATTCTACTGGGTTTCCCAATGTTGGTAAAAAGGATCATGTGGAAGAAGAGAAAGACATTCCTGTAGCCAGTTATCAGGTTAAAGGTGCTGATATATTGGGAGAAAGTACCAAAACCTCTTCCCTAGCCCCAATTGATTTGCCAAGGTTTTCCAGGCTAGATCAAGATGTAATTGCCGTTACCAGCAATCAAGTTCGAGGTACTGACATATGCCCAGAAAATACTAAAAGTTCTTCTCCAACCCCAATTTCTTTACCTAGATTTTCTGGGCCTGATCAAGATGTAAGAGATATTTCTGTTGCCAGCCATCAAGTCCAAGGTGCAGGTTCTGATGATGTGATCATGTACGATGATAATACTATTAGTGATATCTTTGAGGTAAAGCTGGATCCACTAGTAGAAAGGGCTCCCTTGAAGATAGGGTTGGACACTATTGATTCTGGAACAGAAGAGATGCAGCAGTATGGGATTAACAATGAAGTTAGTGCTGATGTAGGTGGAGCTTCAAAGAATCAGGATTTTGTATATTTTAAAGAACAACTGGATCCTCTTGCTGAGATATTTAATGATCAATGTGGTTCCCGTTCAATAGGTTCTCCTATAAAGTTAAATGCAGAATCCGTTGAAGCCTGTGAACCAAAGTTATCCTCATCAACGTTTGGAAATATTATCTTGAATGAGTCAAAGAATTCTCCCACCGACCTTGTTGAAAACCCTCCAGCATCAACGAAGGTCAATAATTAGCTTTAACTAACCTTTTTCTTGTTTATCCAGTTTTCATCTTTCTATCAGTCTGTGTGGTTTCGTAATGTTAATGCCTATAACTTTTTGTGTGAATAACTCATTAGGCTAAGCCGTGCTTGTACGTATTATTGTAGCTTTTATACTCTCAAAAGTTTGGTATAAAGCATGGAAAAGAACTATTTTGGGTGAGAATGGATCAGTTATAAATGCTTCAGATGGTTCTTATGTTCATAAATTGCATACAGTTGGTGTTAAAACCGGGAACTAGAAAGATTAATCATAGCTTTAACAGAGGTTAATTATGATAGTCATGATAATAATAAATTTTCATTCTCCTATGCTGAGGTATGTTAGCCGCAATTATACAGTATGATACAGTATGATTATATAAATTGATTATTATAATTAATGAATTATGTATGAACACCCCATCAATGGTTAATCTTAGTCATATTGCTTCACTTGGCATGTATCTGTTAACTGCTGGTTAAGCTGCTTGATTTCTTATATCTGGTATGACAAAATTTTGCAGAGAGAAAATCTTGAGCTAAATGATTTTTATGATGAGGTTGTTCATGAAATGGAAGAAATTTTGCTTGACTATAATGAGTCTCCTGGGGCCAGGTTCTCTCAAGGTAACCAGATGTTTCATTCACAGTTCTCTCTACCTCTAAGAGATGGTGGCTCGACTGCTTCTACTTCTGGGACAGATTATGCTTACCCACTGACTCCATTTCCGCTCAGAATTGATGGGGTTGAAGTGGTAGGTGCAAAGCAGAAGAAAGGTGATGTCTCAATTGGTGAAAGATTGGTTGGAGTGAAGGAATACACTGTCTATAAAATAAGAGTGTGGAGTGGAAAGGATCAATGGGAGGTTGAACGCAGATATCGTGATTTCTTTACTCTCTATCGTCGCTTGAAATCATTGTTTGCTGATCAAGGCTGGATTCTCCCATCTCTCTGGTCATCTGTAGAGAAGGAGTCTTGGAAGATATTTGGGAATGCATCTCCTGATGTTGTTGCTGAGAGAAGTCTTCTCATTCAGGAGTGTTTGCAATCTGTTCTCCATTCCAATTATTTTTCCAGCCCTCCAACTGCATTGCTTTGGTTCTTGTATCCACAGGAGTCAGTACCTACCTCCCCTTTGTCCAATTCACTGGTGCCTGACTCAATATCCTTGACTAGAAGAGCAGATGCAGAAAGCATTTCCACTTTGGGGAAGACCATATCTCTTATTGTTGCAGTCCAACCACACAAATCTATGAAACAGATGCTAGAAGCACAACATTATACTTGTGCTGGATGCCACAAATATTTTGATGAGGGGACTACTCTAATGCGAGACTTTGTGCGGACATTTGGGTGGGGTAAACCTAGACTTTGTGAGTACACTGGTCAGTTGTTCTGCTCCTCCTGCCATACAAATGATACTGCAGTCTTGCCAGCAAGAGTATTACATCATTGGGATTTTACGAAATATCCAGTTTCTCAATTGGCTAAGTCTTATTTGGATTCTGTATATGACCAGGTAATTTGGACACCAACAACTAATATCTTTACAATGTCGTTAGTGGTAGATTTGAGTGTGTAGATGAATTATTAATAGCTACCTTGAATGTAGTTCACATATTCTGTTAATTGTGTAGATGAATTGGTTTTCATAATTCTTATTTGATGCCATCTTCAGTATCCTCAATTATTTTTATAATTATTATTGTTTTTCTTTTTCCTCTTTTTTTTGTCTTGCAGCCCATGCTTTGTGTCAGTGCCGTTAATCCTTTCCTGTACTCCAAGGTCCCAGCTCTACAACATGTTATGAGTTTAAGGAAAAAAATTGGAACCATGCTTCCATATGTTCGCTGTCCATTTCGTAGATCCATCAACAAAGGACTTGGCTCTAGAAGATATCTTCTTGAAAGCAACGACTTTTTTGCACTTAGAGATCTTATTGACCTTTCGAAAGGGCCATTTGCAGGTTTACTCTAAATATCCTGTTAGTGTAAAGTATGCACCTAGAGACCTTATCTTCCTGAAAGCAATGACTTTTTTATATGATTGTCATTATAAAGGATTAATTTAAGGACTATAAACTCATGTTAGATTTCATTATTATGCCTGCATTTAGATGTGCTTTAACTCCTAGTTTGAGGACTGATGCATGAAATAACATCTAATCGCCTGTGAAATAAGTATTGCTATATGCAATTAGTTGACTTTGTAATGGGTTGATTGACGTGATAGTGATGAGGGCAGCCTTTTTGTTAAATCTTCACCATTTTCTCAGAAGAGCATCATATTTACCAGTTTTTGGACAACTCTTTACACAGAAAATGAAACATTTAAAATTGAATAGGAAAATTCATTAATGCCATCCCAATGATTGGGTTGTTCACCAAGATTCTAAATTTTCCATGGGAAGATTAAAACCCTATGGATTTAGAGGGGCCATTAAAGTAGTTTGTCAAGTCTTGAATAAAACTGTTGATTGATCTTTGTTTTAGATTATTACAGCTTTTTGAAAGCCTCTGCTGGGGATTTTTTGAACCTGCAATAGAGAATTCAATGTTTCCAAGATTTTACTTTATTTATGTTGAACCTGTAGTTGGCTAAAGTGCAAATGTACTTTTGTGGCAGCATTACCTGTGATGGTGGAAAATGTTTCAAGGAAAATCCTGGAGCATATTACAATGCAATGCCTCATATGTTGTGATGTGGGAGTTCCTTGCAGTGCTCGACAAGCTTGTAATGACCCATCTTCTCTCATTTTCACTTTTCAGGTTAGTATCCATGTAATGCCATGTTTGCTACTTAACAAGGTTAATTAGTTGACCAATAAAAAGAATTGCCCATTCTCCCCTCGTGCATGAACTACATCCAAGGTGTTTGCACTCGTCCACTACTTGATGCTGAGGGCCGTGGCCCATGGGTTTATCAGCAGTGTATAATCGTTGTCACGATGTTACATTATAAGTTCTTTAGGCCTACTTATTAATTGCAATGTTCTAAACTGTCAGTATGAGCATTATAGATTTAAGTAGTATAACTGTAATTGAGATCCCCACTTAGTATATCCATTTGCAGGGAAGGTAAAGATCTGTGGTCTACGTATTTTGCCTGAGCATTGCAGTATTTTCGTGATGTAGTTGATTATTCAGCTATCATCTTTTCATTATCTGAGAATGTAGCATGATCAACAGGAAGATGACATCGAAAGGTGTAAGTCTTGTGAAGCAGTATTCCATAAGCCTTGCTTTAGAAAGATCACATACTGCCCTTGTGGAGCCAGCCTTGGGGAGGATAAGGCTGTGAGTTCAACCAAAAGGGTAAGCCGCAGTGCCAATGGTGAGGCAAGTGGAGTATCGAACTTACTGGTAAAGAGAGCGGGTTCTGGACTATCAGTGGGACTCCTCTCGGGACTATTTTCAAAGGCAAAGCCAGAGAAAACCGAGCATAAAGAGAGTGACAATATTATTCTAATGGGTTCTCTGCCAAGCACTTTGTAATCTTCTGTAATTGTTATGTAATCATTTGTAAAGGTCAAGGGCTCATTTCGTCCACCTCTACGTAAATACCGCAATAAATTGAAAGTGGCGTGATATTGCTTTTGGTTGCAGCCAGATTGGGGTTGAGATCTGTTTAGGGGTTATTCTTTGCTAGACTGTAATATATCTGCAAATCAAGATTGTTAAATTTTTTGCTTTATAGTCTTTTACGTTGAGTTGTTTTATTGCATTGAATAGAATAGAACTGCGTTGCCGTTGCAGAGTCTAAATTTCTGTGTATGTATGATGAACATGCAGGCGCAATAGCTTCATACAAATTCAGTAATGCAGTGGTTACTCCGAGAATTTATTGCAATGCATGGCACGTTTGTTTGGAAAGTTACAG
Organism: Bursera palmeri; assembly: GCA_026225775.1. Taxonomy (NCBI): domain Eukaryota; kingdom Viridiplantae; phylum Streptophyta; class Magnoliopsida; order Sapindales; family Burseraceae; genus Bursera; species Bursera palmeri. Next base: position 38,005 of record JANKKB010024005.1, read on the forward strand.
AAGATAGTAATAACTTCATAAATCAATTTTTTTGGCTTATCAATACGCAGTTGTCATGTGATTTACTGTAAAATCACATGTAACTAGTAGGTGACAAAGTTTGTCAGCTGGCAAGAACTTGGTTTCCAGTTAATGGAAGTGAGATAGGAAGCCTACACAAAGTAAGAAGGGGGAAAGCTTAATTCATCAGAAAAAGTGTCCCTTAACATTGGTTATAGAATAATATATATTTAAATAACAGAATGGATAATTAAGAGCAGAAGAACCCTTGAAATATATTCTCAGGTACAACTGTGCCACATGCTCTTGTGTTTGTTTTTAATGAGGGGTTTGAAGACTAATTCTAATTCACTTTTGGATGAAACGAGTATAACTCAGACAAAGTTGCTCGATCATGTGATATCCGCAGGGAGATACATCCAAAACATTCCATCATTTTTTTTAATTTTCTTTAAATATTTTATATAGGTAAACTTTCTTTCTGGCTGATGGGTCCTGGCATAATATAAATTAATTAATGGAAAATTTAACTAAACAAAAAATTCGAAAAGCATAAAGCATTCAGTGAGCATCATGTAAAGGCAGCACAATATCATGTTGTGTGTTTTTCCACTCTGAATCAGCACTTATAAAGTCGAAACATGTATTTATTCTTTGCCATCTTTGACTTGTTCTTTTTTGAAAGTTTGAGTTTGATTTATACAGGAAAGTGACCAAAGACAATCACTTTATACATTTGGATATGCCTTTGCAACTCAATCATTTATACTTGATAGTATTATTAGAAATGTAGACCAAGGGTAGTTGAATAAAAAATTAAAAAATACAATAAACTTGAAGAAAAGGCTTCCAACAATCCAACTATGGAAAGAAAAGATCCGAAGAACTGATAGGACCATAAATTTCTATTAACTTCTTCAATGTCTATGATTGGTTACAATGCTGCAACTTATCCATAAAATGGCTGTATAATCAAACTAAAAAATGTTGCTGCTTTCTTGTTTTCGGATTCTTGTATCTTCCAAAACTTGCTATACAGTCATACCTCTATGGCAATTTTCGTGGAGAAATCGATAAATCTCTCATGTATAATGTAGCTGTCTCTTCAGAGAAAAAAAAAAATTTCCATTTCCTTGAAGCCTTGAAACTTGTCTAACCCCATGACGTTTCACTCTCAAGTTACCTCGCACACTGGTAAGAACCATGGAACCATCTCGACAGAAGATAGTGCTTCAACTTTATTATTAGAACAAAAAGGCCATAGCATGGGATATGCATCACTGCCACCGAGAAGTACCTTCAAATCGCATTTCATATGCAGAAAAAAAAAATTATATATATGGTAAGTGAAAATACTAAAACTAATCAAAATAACCTTTTTGATTGTTCATGAATGGGAGTCTTGGTGATGATTCAGAGTACATACCAAAGAGGAGCATATGGAGATGACAAGTCAAGAAAAGGATATGGCCACCTGTTTCACCATTATAAGTATATAATTAATTCACATTATAAAAGATGGTATGAAGATTACTTTCATTTCAGAAAAATAAGGGATTGTTGCATTTACCAGAGTTTGACAAATGCATGGACAAACCATAGGACTATAACATAAGTGACTGTCCATAGGAGGAAGTACGCAATCCGAAACGTAGGAAAGCGCTGCAAGCAATGGAATTGAAACAAGTTAATGTTAATCTTGCAAAGAAATGGAAGTGATTAGCCATTGAAACTGATTAAAGCTGGCTGGCAACTTACCAAGCAATTCAAAGAAGCATCACCAAGCAGAAAAACAGCATTTATTGTATGCATGTGTATAACTAACTGCCAAGGAAATACATTAAAATTGTTTAGACAAGACAAACTTGATGCATAAAAATCGAAAAGAAAACAGAGTGTGAACTGTGAGCCAAACTAGAGAGACATGTGCAGTCTCCATTATGCATAAAAAATATGGTAACTTGAAAATTACTGAAGTTGAAGCAACGTTTGATACTTACAATATTAAGGCTGTAATTGTTGATTTCAAGAAATGGAACAATAATGAACCAAAAAACACAATCGGTTAGCAAAACAGCCCCTGCAGTCATCTGTTCACAAGAAAAACCAAAAAATCAACCACCTGGTCTATACAAATAATCAAAGCAATTTTACCCATTTCATGATTAAAAGTAGACATTCCTCCCCAACTTCATCCAACGAGAAATCATGGTTTGGAATATCAACTAGTCAATGATTGGCATCCAAAAAAGAGAATTATCATTTTTGGATTAGAATTTATAGGACTTCCAGCTTTGTTGAATGTATATCCAATACAAAAGTTAAAACACCAGTTTTCAGAAGCTTATTTTATGACAATTTATTACCTGGAAAATTATTTGAAAGAGATAGCCCCACATGCCAGCAGGTTGGCGAGCTTGTCGTTCTTCACGGGAGTTTGTGACTTTTGCTGCACTGTTAGAATTTTCACCTTGTGCAGAAGCCGTATAAGTCCCACTCTCGGCATCTACCTCCACATTATCAACCTTATCACCACTCACTCTTTTTTGATATTGTTGGCATCCATACATGGAAAGTAATGACCCAAGCTATAAATCAAATGCAACAACATGAGATGGTGAAGCCAAAAACAAATGAAACAAGATATTATTAAACTGAAAAACAATTTGAGAGAAGGCTTTTTGAAGTTATAATTAAGAACATACCCCAAAATAAATGGTGATTAATGTGCAAGTCCACCTGTTCAGAGCCAAGAAACATTAAATACTGTTAACTTGAATTGGCATCAGAGAGAGAATTTCATGTGCAAATGACTCCTCAATGCACAGGATGAGTACAAATAAAATCCTATTAGTTACTTAAAAAAACTTTGATGAATCACATTGCCTTCGAATCAGAACTTACTGAGTGTAGTAGTAGAAGATGCTGCCTCCATCCACCAGCGCCGAGGCAACTAGCAATATCAAGAGAACAACGAAAGCTATAACTCTGAAAGTCAGCAACCAAGCAGGGTGGACCCCTTTTAAGCATGGCCTCCAAGTTTCATCCTCATACAAGGATCCTGCACTTTCTTGCTCTGTTTCTCCGCTGCTGTGATTTGGGTTGCGAAAACCTTCATGTTTCCATATAAGAAATAATGCCCAAACCGTCGTTATAAATACCCAGATGACACAAAGCAACACCCTCCAATTGAACCAGTAACTTGGAGCTGTTGTATCGACAATCATGGCTGGATCCCAAGAAACTTTTGTGGATCCTGGTAAGTAAGACATGATGTTACTTTACTAAAATGAACTGGGATTGCTGTGAACGTAAAGACTAAAATTTGAGACAGTTAACCACCATTAAACTGATTGAACAACGCATAAAGTCATAGTAATAACTTGAACAAAGCTATCTTGAGCCCCTTTAAATGATTCCAGGAAAAAAAAAATGAAAAACTTCGTGTAAGAGAGAAAATGAAAACAATGGAAGAAATTAACAGCAGAAGTTCACGAGAGTTTTTCCAGGAAACAATGGTGAAATAGCAAATGAAATCTTAGGAAACCTGAAACCAAAGCAAGACAGAAAATTTGAGAAACCAAGTTTGAAGAAATGATCTGTAAGCCACGAACTACTTCGAAAAACGCTAAGAATAAAGTAAAAGAATAAGTTTGGAGAAAGGTAAAGTTGAAATCCTCAACAGTTTTTTCGATTCACAAATTCATGAAATCCTTGATTTCATAATTTATAAATCATAATCTCGTCTTACCATTCATTGACATGTCAACAACTTGAGAAGATTCGACACTATGAGCAGTATTTTCGAAACATAAAATAATGCTATGCTGAATATGACCCCATAGTTCAGGAGAAGGCTAGCAGAGATTCCAAACTTCAGGAATGTTTTTGCAAAAGATAAATACGAAAGATTTGCAAGAGTATTTACTATTAATATGAAGTTGCTAGCTAAATTCTAAGCCAAGAAAAGGTTGATACTTGCAAGGGAAAGCAAGACAATGGGGTGGTGTGCAGCGGGAGATGCTTTGCTTCTTTGCTTAATTTAGAGAGAAAACTAAAAGAAGTTCCAAAGCAAATGAGATTTAGAGAGAGAAAGGATGGAGTGCTTTGAGCACAAGTTTCTTCTTCTCTTTCTTTTTCAATTTCCGTTTGTTTATCTCCTCAAAAATCTAGTAAAATAGACTAGACTTGTGTGCAGTCTCCATCTTGTTATACCCATGCAAATATAAAATTAAAAAAAATTGCATGTTTTTGCCACCTTTTCCTGGATTTCCAGTCTTTTTCTTTTTTATTTTAGTCTTTTTAAGTTTCTGCTAAACTACACATTCAGAGGGAGACACTAGACAGTGGAAGGACCAGACATCTCTGGGTTGGAATCCGTAGATGCTTTTAAGACTACTGTAACATTCAAGCATGGTTTTGTTGTGTCGTTTCTCTCAGCTTAGTAATAAACAACTACATGCAAATGATATGGTGAACTGAAGTACCATGATGGTTGTTGAAGTTGAAGTTGAAGTTGAACCCACTTTTTGACTAATCATTTAGATTCTTGTGATTGGTAATCATTCATCAATCAAGATTAACTGAACTGAGAACTCAGACCTGACCTTCAATTTGGGCAGAATTGTTGGGCGTAATTAAAGCATGATGGGTTGTTAATTACATGTAAAGAGGTTCGTTACTCATTGGGGTTCATTTCGTTGAGATATTCGAGTTTGGTCAAGACTCGAGGGCTGGGACCCATATTCGTGGTCGTGGTCCTGGTCCTGTCCTGGACTTCGGTACCGAGCCAGAGCCTGCATGCCGAAGTGGTCAGAGCTTCAGCCCCTGGTGGAAAGAGTGATTTCAGACGTGGCTTTCATTCATTGGTTAAATTGCAAGATATCAATGGACCCATATGGGAATCCTCCTAGGACATGGAGATGCAAATTTGCGAAGTCCAATTGGGCATTAAGCATATTGTTTTGCATGTCTATCACTTTACAAGGGTGAGAGGAACTCACATAAGTCATGACCTGCAGCGTACACGCCACCTTTGTTCTCCAATTTGATTCAATAAACAACTTCGTGAAGTGACCATGTAATAGTAATTAAAAAAGTAGAACAAATATATCACCGACTTGGATGGCTTTTTTCACTTTCACTTGTGAACAGTAGACAACAAAGAAAAGCAAAGAAATGAAAGTGAGAAAAGCGACAAGGCGGTAGAGAAAGAAATCAATCCCCTTAGTATTATTTTTTTCTTTTTCAAGATAATTAATAATCAGACATCATACACTTTTTGTATCCTGTATTAAATTCATTAATATTAATTCCAAAACAAAATAAATCTGTATAAGGGTAAATTAATCTATTTAACAGGAATAGAATACTGATAAGATGGACAAATTATGGAGGAAATGATTGAAAGGAGTAAGAGACAGTTGATTATGACATGAGTCAAAGAAATTAAATGCAATGAAACTTGGTTTCCAAGGAAGGACAAAAATTAGGTGCAAGTCACAAGTTACTTGGTACCCGGGCAAGGGACAAGGGCGCAACATCTTCCAGGTGGTGTACAAATATTGGGCTCTGGCTATGGACGGCACCCTTTTATGTAATCTAGTGACTCGTTTTCTTGTAAGTTTAGGAAACCATCAATTATATTATTATTTAAATTGCTTGATTAACTCATCCCTTTTTCAATCACACTTGTGTGTGGGGTGGTGTTAGACATTGGCAGAGTAACAGTCGATTTCATGCAAACACAGAGAACACAGATCGAGACAAGGAGTAGACAAACCTATTGAAGCCATAAGAAATCTGTTGATCATCATGAAACCCAGATGAGGAAATTTGCGAAACTGCAGCAATGACAAGTACTAATCGAGTCTTTTCTATCAGCTTTGCACAGTACTAACAATCAGAAGGTTATTCTTTGAAGAGAAGCACGAATTCTGAGTTGGAAACAAGACCTGCCTTAAGTTGAAACCCTTCTAAAAGATATGGATCAAACTTATTGACACACACAGATATATATATATATATATAATAAGCATAATAGCTTGGCTTTATACGGATGATTATGGTTGGTTAACACTAGAAAAGCATGAACTAGCTGCCAAATTGAAACCAACACTCAACTGCAAGCGTATCTCCCTAAGTTAAGGTTTTCAACCATTTTATCAATTTGACAAGTATCATCATAGCAGTAACCAATACTATTTAACACATTCTGTACGTAAACATGAACCACAAAACCAAATAAATAACTTAATTTCACGAGGTTTTCAACTCTTTTCTACAAACTTTCAAGTGTTTGGAGAACATTTAAGAGAATTAATATATAAAATAAACAAAATGCATGAGTCATGATACAGTGTCACTGGCCCAGCGATGATGACTTTCTTTAACTAATAATTGGGGAATATTAATTCTTGGGTCCACGAATTCGGACCAGGCCAAGGCCGAATGTGCCGAGAAGTTTGTTTCCATGTCTTATGCACTAAATCGTGTAAAGCAATGAACAATTTCATGTGTATATCCAGCCAAAAAAATGTTCATTCAAAGCAACAACCTTTTGCTTCGTCTGTTTGCTGAGAAATTGCAGCTCCGTATGTCTGTTTGCTGAGAAATTGCAGCTCCATATCATACGGATTTCATGTGATTTAACTATTCGGTTAAACAAAATACAAGTGTTTGAACACTCGGGATCAGAGGATATGAAACTTCAATTAAATGAAATTGAAAAATGGGAGCTTCAGCATTCCTCTAGAGCAAGAGAAAATAAACCAGTGATGCAAAACAACTTGGACCACTTGTTACACAATGCTACCATAAAACCAAAACAGAAGATTAAGTCATGTACTTTAAAAGCTTAAATTCTTTTGGTATAGCAAAAGAAGATATACACATTTATAATTTATTTTCTTTTGTAAGTTTGTTACATATAGGATGTTGACAATTTACATCCATCTACATAAAAAATTGCTGGAGATTATTAATTTATAATACACTTTTACTCTGAAATACACTACTTTACAATTGTAATTGAAGTACAGTTTTTTGAGAAAAATCTATCCACACTGTGGATGTGCTCGGTCCCTGTCTCCGAAGAAATGTATGATACCAATTTCAAAAAGATTCCCCATCACCCAGTGTGGAGAGAGAAAATGGTGCAATTGCTACATTAAAAGTCTGTGAACCCACTTTATCAATGTGTTTCATCTCAAAATCACCTTCCTGCATTGCAACCAAACAAGAGATACTTAACTTTCATAATAAGATCTTGTTAACAATTCAAGGAATATTAAAAAGAGACTGCATTAAAATACACATGAAATAGGCTCTAATTTAAGGATGCTTCTCCTGAATCTACTTTCATCTCTGACCAAGTTTGCGACAGAGTTTCTGGTATCTCACCTAACAAATCCACAGACTGGACTACAATTGTGCATCGCACATGGTGCAGTGCTGCAACCCAATTTCAGATGAAACACGTAAGATAATCATTGCTTGTTGCCAATAAGAGACATCAAGCATAATCTCATGCCCCCAAATGCCAAGAAAGAACATATATTATATAGGCATTGTATACTATAATATGACAACCAAAAATCTAAGAAGTTCCCACAACGAAGCATATATGTACTTAGTTTATCTTTCAAAGTAGAGAAATTATTTTCATCTAATGCCATATACCACTTAATTATCATTGGCACATCATCATGTCAATAATCACATAGCACAACAAGCCTCATACAAATAAATTAAATGAAATTATTTTCCCAATTATATTAGTTAGCAAGACCGATGAGATTTAAATTCAACATATTACTATGAAGGAAAGACTGCAAAACCATCCAGCTTACCATTTTGCCACTTGAAGTGCTTAATGGGCATGCAGATGAATATTCAAAACCTGTCCTAGGAAGTATAACTGGCTGTTCACCTATAACTCCAATTCCCCTGTTAATAGGTAAGAGATACAGAATTCATCTTCAGAAAAGAGCTGGAAAAAAGGGGAAAACATCTCAAGACCACAGATAGCATAAGAAGAATAACTCACCAGACATTTTCAGTTTTTCCATTGGCATCGGTGATAATCCAATGCCTTCTAAGAAGTTGAACAGGACGCTCTGAGTTATTGGTAATCCTCACTCTATATGCAAAAAAGAACTGTCCCTTTGAAGGTTGACTTCGACCCTCAATGTACACACTCCTAACTTGAACCCTGACACCCTAAAATCCATCATCCATTTTGTATTAGTCACTTCAATAGGTATTCAGTTTATATAAATTCTTCTCTTTCTTTTCTGTTTTACAGTAACTTCAATGAAACTGGTTTAAAGTAAAGCCATTAAGGTGACACAGATTCACACACTGTGGCAACTGGTTCTTCAGGTGGGGCCAGTCATGTTGAACATCTAACCCAATATGGGGTGGAAAAATCAAATGCAAACCTAGCCCACACCACTAATTCCTGTCACTTTGAAAAACCCCTCCGAGAAGCTGAGTTATGAGAAAAACAACTCATGCATTTCACAATAATTAAGAAATGTCAGCATTAGGAAATGACCTTATATGCCATAAACCAGTCTATCAGAAATGTCAGAAAAGTCGCTAACTTAAACATACTGTATGAACTGTAGGGTCAACTGGACCAAACAACATTTCATCAGACTATTATCTACACAAAAACCCCACAGACATATTTTTTGGCCTGAGCAATTGACAGAAACTACAAAACCTGAGCCAGCTAATACAAAATACATAATATGTAGCCACCAAACAACATTTGCAATGATAATCGAAGTGTTTTCATACCAAGGTTGTTGCATCACTTGCACATTTCAGGAGAGAGTGTGGTGCAATTTCCTTTAGTTCATCACGATACTTGGCAGCATCCTGATAAAGAATATCATAAGAGAAAAGAGATGATCATGGAGCTAGTAAAATACAAAACCTCAACACATATATAAATCACACAAAGTATAATTCCTGGCAAACAATCTCTAATTCAAGAGGTGAAGTAAGAAATTAATATCATAATGTAGACCATAAACATAAGAATAATATCATTTTCCATGGTTTGAAATTAACTGTCACTGATATCCTAATTAATTTGTAGAAGTACAGTCAGTTAATTGCCTTCTAAGTGATTTCAAAACTTCTCCATCCTTCTGAAAATTTTTTGCACGAGTTTAACCATATTCATGATGCATGATAACAAAAATTTAAGAATTAGACCCATGAAATAACAAAAGGACAAGCAAAAGTAAGCTGGAGGAGGTCCGGGATAGCAGAACTGGTAGTTGAATTGTCTCTCCAAGCTAAAGCATGAGTTTTTATTGGTCTCATATCTACAGGGACGGTGACATTGCTGCAGAGAAGCCGGCTAACCTGGGGTTGCTTTGTTCTTCCTCATGCTCAGGTTCGAAAGGATCTGCATGAGGACTCTAGGGCCTCCCTTATTTACAGATTTGCTAAGACCTGTTGTTAGAATCTTGGCTGCTGTTGAGACATAATGCTCTAGTTCAGATGCTGCCTTATTTACTCTAGCTTTTCCAAATATTGCTTAGAATCCCATACACGCTTGGGGGTTGGTCCGTGATTAACAATTTGTACTCCCTCTTGGCTTCGTTATCATATTTTGTACTCTTCGTTTTCTTTTAATATGTTCACCCTAGTACCAACTTCATAATCAAGGTTTTGCCCACAAAAGGAAAGCAACTATTAGAAGTTACATTTAATATTATTTTAACAGTTAACAAAACAGAGGAAGTGTCATGAAACATTTTGGAGCCTTACAGCAGAGCAAATGATGCACCAGCAAAGTGCATCAAAAATGAATACTAAAACCATTAGTTTGAGCAAAGAAGGGAGAGGGGGGAGTCAAATAAATTAACCTACAACAACACAATAAGCATTGAAGAACCAATATCACTATGCATATGAATAAGCCATTGCCCTGTCAAGGTCTAGAACACCCTTAGACATTTTCCCCACAAGTCAAGGATGATCATATCTCTCACATCCAAGCATTACAAAGAAATTTTTGCATCGCGAATGAAGAGAAACATTTTGACAAGCTACATAGACAGCACTAAAAACTAAATGCCTGAAACCTTGCAATTTATCTTGCTAGCAAATTGGTAAACTTAAAATGAAAAACATACAAGCTTTATATTGGGCATTAACAATTGGATACCTCAAACCTTTCCTCGGAGACTGCCTCTTTCATTAACCTCCGAAGTCGAAGAACCGGTTCCTCTTCCTCAAATGACTTCAGTGAATCACGAATTCTTGCAGCTGCTTCATAATCCTAAAGGAAAGCAAAACATACTTGTAAATAGATGATCCTCAAATACACAACTATCTGGATATGCCATTTTTTAAAAATTTTAAGTTTGTGTTGCATGTCGTTTCTATTAACTAACAGCTACATAATCTCCCACCTCATGTTTTCCAGGCAATTGCACTACTACATGCAGCTGAATGAAATTTCTCATTTCATTGCCTCCATTTTCCCGCAACAAAACTATTAATAATTCAAAGCACAAAAAAAAAAGAAGAAGAAAACAAATCTAAAACTCAAAAAATTGTAATCGACACCAAATTCAACGATTATTAACAACGACAACAAAGATAAATTAACAGGAGTATTCTGTTGAATAATTAAAAAAAAAAACAAAATTAAAAAAATCAACAAAAAGCAGCTGATTTTATAAAGCACTCTCAAATGCTCATAAAAGAATTATTAACATAAACGAGAAACCAAAATGCAAAAGAAAGAGCAACCTCGGATTGGGCGGCAACCTCCATTTGCTGCCTCAACAGAGCATAAGTTTGGCTCCGGGAAAATAAGTTACTCGGACCTGAACTACCCGAACCCGAATCCGAATTCAAACTCTCCCCTTTCCCCCCAGCACGAACTACAAGTCCAGACGTTCTCGTAAGATCTTTACAAACCCAACCAACCCTTCGCTTCCCATGCTCACAATCCGCAACAAAACTGTAACTCTCCCGACGCTGCAAGCACCTCCTCCTCGTTGCATTAAAGTTGATCAAAGCTCTCAGACTCGATGCATGCATTTTGATTCGTATTTCGCCTCGCTCTCTTCGATTGTTCGCAGGAAAAGCTTCTCGTTCAGAAGCAATGGCGACTGTTAAATGTGAAGCGGGACATGAGCGTGCGATTGAGAAGAGTTGGCACGCTCTTTACGGGATTATGTTTTTGTACGGTTGAAGACATTATCTATGTTTCGAATGTTGAAGTTACTGAATTGTCCCTGGAAGTCGGGCCAGGGGAGGTGATGGTAATAATGGGATTAGGGGATGGAAGGTGATTTTGGGTTTTGCCATTTATGGTTATGAGTGGTTTGGTGCGGCTGAGAAGGGAGTGTGCATTTTTGCTGCTTATGGAGCAGGAGATGACACGTGGAATTTGGTGGTTGGTGTAGATATTTTGATGTCCTTTTAAGGCAAGTCTTTTGCTCCTGCCTTGCCTCAAATGTAGCCCCTGCTTTGACCTCGCGTTTGGCTGTGAAACCTATGCGTAAGCCCTCTCGTTTGGTTGCAGGTCGTTTTTCTTATTATATTTTTAAAAATAAAATAATATTTCGGATATAAAATTTATATCTCAAATTCATATTTTAACCGTATTTTAATATTTTAATATCGTGAGTTATAATGTGACGTCATATATATATATATATAAATAAATAAATAAATGAAGAAAAGATTTTATCAATTTTTATTATCTGGATTTTAATATACACAACATAACGTGAGTCGGAAAACAAGGCCAAATGGAACCCCCATGTGGCGTGTGACAGTGTGAGAGAGGGAGAGTCATGGTCCACGCAAGTGAACAGAGCAGGCAGCCGTCCCCTCTCAACGACACACTTATCATTTATGATTTAACGGGATAAATACATTAATACCCCCAAGGTATACCATAAGTACCAGATTCACCCCCATCTTTCAGAAAGTAACATTAAGACCCCCGTAGTTTGCTTCCGTTATTGGATCCGTTAGCAGATCT
>JANKKB010024024.1:0-13492 GCA_026225775.1 Bursera palmeri
CTATTGCTTAAATGATGAATTGGTCTTTCAATTACTTGACTGTTGGAACAAAATTTTGTGCAAACCAGCTCAGAACTTCAGTCTACCGTATCTCAGCGCATATCTTGACTCACTTGGAGCCAACTTCTCGCATGGTGCAAATTTTGCAACAGCAGCTTCCACCATTAGACTACCAGTCAGCATCTTTCCTAATGGTGGCTTCAGCCCTTTCTATTTGAACATACAGTTCTCACAATTCACACAATTGAAGTCCAGATCACAACTGATTAGAAAAGGAGGTTAGCTGAATTTTACCCTTAACATGAATTTCATTGGATACTGATTAGTTCGTAGTATTAGTAGAAACATGTTGTTTAACCAGTTTACTTAGGTCCTTAATTTGATTCTTTTGTAGGAGGATTATTTGCAAGTTTAATGCCGAAAGAGGAATATTTTTCCCAAGCTTTATACACTTTTGATATTGGTCAGAATGATCTTGGAGCTGGCTTCTTTTCTAACATGTCGGTGGAGGAAGTTAATGCATCTGTTCCTGATATGGTCAATAAATTCTCAGAAAATGTTAAGGTACTTAAATTTTTTTTATTAACAATTTAATTTTTCCTACAAAACAGAGGAGCCGTAATTGAGTTGTGCTGATGCAGAATATATACAATATATCGGGAGCTCGGTCGTTTTGGATACACAACACAGGACCAATCGGTTGTCTACCTTATATTTTTGTGAGTTTTCCCTCAGAAAAAGACTCTGCAGGTTGTGCAAAGCCTTACAATGAAGTAGCTCAGTACTTTAATACCAAGTTAAAGGAAGCTGTCAATCAGCTTAGGGAGGATTTTCCTTTGGCCGCATTTACATATGTAGATGTCTACTCCGTCAAGTACTCCCTCTTTACGGAACCACAAAAATACGGTAAACTATATAATATGAATATCTTGAATTCGAATTCTACTTACTAGAGCATTCTTTTGTTGTTCTTTTCCAATCTGATTTGTAAAACAAATATAAATTTCTTAATTTAGATGATAATGATACTTGGTGAAGCGCAGGATTTGAGCTTCCGCTAGTAGCTTGTTGTGGTTATGGTGGGAAGTACAACTAAAACTCTAGTGCAGGATGTGGAGAAACAATTATTGTCAATGGCACCCAAATCTTTGTGGGTTCATGTGAACGGCCCTCCGTTCGTGTAAATTGGGATGGAATTCACTACACTGAGGCTGCTGCCAAGTTTGTGTTCGACCAAATCTCAACTGGAGCTTTCTCGGATCCCCCTGTTCCATTGAAAATGGCATGTCACAGGACTTGATTATTGGATTAATCGACTGCAGATATTCGCGTATATGAATATCTAGAAATAAATCAAAACCATTGTATACATATCTTGTACTAATAAGGTTTCACTATAATACCTTTTTATACAAATTAATGGATAAGATCTTTAAAATATACAATCAAGATCTTAAAATCTAATGACAATTATGTGCATTCACTTTATTTACTTATTTCTCATTGACTTTTGAGAAATTATGAGAAATTGCCCAAAATTACGGGATTATTTGCAAAATAATCAATCCCCTAGTTTTTTCTTTTTTATTTATCTAACCAAACCCAGGTAAATGATAATTATATTTTTCCTATATAATATCTCATTCTTCTCTCTTATTCGTCAATTATCCGATGACGGTCAGACCAGTCTGGGCAGTCTGACAACTATCTAGCAAGTTCGATGATTATCTATCAACTGTACGACTACGATTCGACAAGTCTGATAATGGTCAAGCAAGTATAGTAACTGTTCGATAAGTTGACAACTGTCTAGTAATTTTATGGTGACTGTTTGATAACTATTTGACAAGTTCAACAATTGTATGGTGATGATCCAACAAGTTTGATGACTATCTGATAAATTTTCTAGTGTCGAGCTACCTAGTCTGGCAAATTTTTTAATAACGATTCCGATGATTCCGACAACTGTTCTGTTCAAAAGTTTTAGAGAAGGGAAAGATTGGTTTATATGTTATATATGGAGGGGTATAATGGTCTTAAAGCTAAGAATAGGTAGACAAATCAAAGAAATCTTTGGGTTTTGTAATCTTAAAATGATTCCCTAATTTTAGGTTATTTCAACAATTTCCCTTCACTTTTCTTTTCTAGTATTGCGTTCTATCTTAAATGTCAATAAAATCTAAAATCAGTTCTTGACATATCTTTTGTTTATGTTCCCTCCAAATTATATCGTTATAACTAACAAAAAGTAGCTTGTTGGTACTTTAGTTCAAGCGGTTGCATCAACCTCTGCCGACCATTTTCTTTGGATAAAAGCAAAACTTGGCTATAAAAAAGATAAGCATTTTATTTTATTGCCTTGCCTTGCCCTATATATGGATAATTAACTGACAGCCTTTCCATTGGCATTTAACTTGTAGAAGCAGAACTCCATTTTGAAGACAACATGTTTTTCTTTTTATTATTTTATCACGCAAGATCATAAATATCAGGAAGGCAGTGTCAAGTTTCATTATTTTTCAGCACAGATTTCTCATCATTTGACTTGAGTTCCTTCATTCATCCAATCAATCTCATACAAGAAATGAAAATTAGAGAAATTCTTTAAACAGGCTATGCTTCCAATAAAAAATACATTTCCACCCTCACAAACTTTTGATAAACTTGATTTTCGTTAGAATGTGATATCAAAGAATAATTTTCTTAAACTGGTGGGCAAGGCAATCCATAACCCAAAATTTTTGTTCCGTGGTTCACACTTTCCCATGGCATCATCTTCATCCACAATTACCCATAAGACAAGTCAAGAGATTTATAGAGAGGGTTTAGTATCTTTTGCTTTAAATGCAATTAAAGAATAGCTGAGGAGGGACAGTGGCGGATCCAAGAATAAAGCTTAGGGGGGTCAAAGGTTGATTCAATAATGATCCACGCACTCTTCGAGTTTAACATTCAATATTTCTTTCTTGTTTTTAATTTGAAAACATTTGACCAACAAAGTGATCACCACCCCCTTTATTATTAACGTCTAACTTAAAAAGATAGCAATAAAAACAAAATCCTGCTTTTTTTGCATCTTTCGCTATACTATATTTCAACCATTAATCAAATTCACCAAACCAATAAACAACAAATCTTCTTGAGAATCTACAAAAATCTCTAAAATAAAACTCATGACCTTTAGGTTGACAAGAACCCATTTTCAAATATACTATTCGGATTTGCTCTTAAACATTAGGATCATAANTCTAAAATTCGGGGACGTAAACCAGGGATCCACAGGAAGATCTCGCAAATCAACATCCACATTTCTTCTTGAATCATCAATATTTTCTTTTTGTTGAGATGATGAGATCATTAATGTAAATTCAACTAATTAGCCCTTTAATTTCAATTGTATACTATTGTTTAATCTCATATTCATTAATTAAAGTTACATANTAGTTCGAATAGTGTAAATTAATTCCAATGTTATAAATTAAAATAACAAAAGAAAATTAATTTTAAAAGGTTTAATCTTTTTTTTTTGCTTCATCATTTTTTCCAGTAAGATTAAATTTTTTTTCTACGACTATTTTTTGTTATTGACTTTCATATATGGTAAGTGGTTCGATAGACGATAGATCAAAAGTTTTAGCTTTAATAAACTTTAGAAGAAACTTATTATGTTTTAAGATTTTAACAATGATTTTTTAAACATTATATCTTACTCATGAGTCATCTACATGCAAATAGAATATTATAACTTCAAAAAAAAAAATTGTAATTAATTTGATGACAACCAAACATTTGGTAGAATCTGTTTCCATTTTCTTTCAAAACATAGGAGATTATGAACNGAACTTGTCAGTTATAGAGATTTCTCATTCCAATCACAAACATGAATTTTTTGTAGAAAGAATGCAGAATGAACGCTTGCTGAATTTGATAGCGGTGGAGGCATATGGAAGAAAGTAATTTATTTAGGGATAACATCAAATAGTACCCTTATGTTTTAACCTAATATTAAGTAGAAAGCAAGTTTATCATTTTCATCAACTAGACCCCTGAGGTTTTTTTTTTTTAATCAGCTATTAATTTTAATCCAAAAATATATATATTTACGCCTACTCAAATTTATTTCCTTAATTTTAACACAAAAAATAATAAATAAAAAATAAATAAATTACACTCCCATAATAAACAAATTTCTGCTTTTTTTATCTTCATTTTTAAAAATTTTTTAAAATAAAGGAAAAAAATTTTAGTAGGGACAAATATGTATTTTTAAGGGTTAAAATTAACAGTTGATTAAAAAAAGTAAATCTCAGGGGTCTAGTTGATGNAAAATGATAAATTTGTTTTTTGTTTGAGATTAGGTCAAAACACAAGAATACTATTTAATATTATCCCAATTTATTTATATAAGGCAATGACGACTTTTTTGTAAATTAAAAATAATTGATATTAACTAATTATTATTTAATTTAAAAAAGAGGAAGAGGTGAAAAATTATTGAAGAAAAATAGATTTATTTAAAAAAATCTCAAAACATGTAGTCTGGAGAGTTGTGCGAAGCCAAATGTTAAACATACAAATTAAGAAGGGAGGTTAAAGGAGAAATAATAATTATGAGGGGTCTAAGGATTATAATATAAAATATAAGAGGTCAGAGGAAATAAAAGCCAAGTGGAGTCACTTGACCCCACATGACCCCATGTGGGTCCGCCCATGAGGAGGGATATTTGAATGTACGTATAATGAGCTTGGAATGAAACGATGAATAAGTTGGAATATGGGCAAGTCATGGCCCAATAATCACCACTAATTGGGCCTTTCCCAATTGGGCTAAAACCATTTTAAACAAACAAATACCACCTTATATTTAAGCAATCTTGAAGGAGCCAAAAAAAAAAAAAAAAAAAAAAAAAAAAAAAAAAANCAAAAAAAAAAAAAAAAAAAAAAAAAAAACTATCAAACCATATAAATACTACCATAATAAGAAATATATAAACATTCCTCTATTATTTCCTCAAGTTTTCTGACAAATCAATTTTTACAACATAAAAAAGGTAGTTTTACAAACTTTGGATAATTAGAAAAGTTACGGCTGATTATGTTGCTAAATGTACTCCTTTAGCTCTTGCAACTCTTTTTTAATTATAATTTTATTTCTTCTCTTTTTTTTAAAAAAAATATAAGGTTGAGAATGCGAGAGCTGTCGAGGATTCTAATGGGGGATGATTAGCACAACTCTTGGGTTAACTTTTATTATTAGTTTATCACAATTCGGGATTAAGAAGTAAGTATATATGGATATGATTGATGGTAAGACTATTATTGGACTGGCTACCTGGCTAAAGAGAGACATCTATGTAAATTTGTGATATGGTCATGGCTGATGAAATATTGCAAAAGAAATGCATTCATTAATGTGTTTTCATCAAGTAAGATTTTTTGTCCAAAGTAATAAATCTTAGACAAAAAATTTGGGTTACAGTTTGCCTTGCACACCACTATAAGAAAATTATTCTTTGACTACACATTTGAAGAAAATTAAGCTCAAAGTTCATAGAAAACTACTATATATTTGTTGACTGAAGCAAACAGTGTTAGAATAAGTTGACAAAGTCATGGTAAAAAAAATAAATATGAGTCTAAAAATGGGGAAATTTCATTGACCCCCCATATAAATTTAAAAAAAAAATTAATCCTAAATTTTTACTAAATTAATACTTATCCCTAAAAAACTAGGGGGTAAGTTTTAGTTTTTGATGAAACATTATTAATTTTTGGAGAGTAAGTGTTAGTTTAATAAAAACTTAGAGTTAAATTTTTTTTTCAAAATCTATGAAGAGTAGAGTAAATATCCTGTCTAAAAATATTTTATTAAAATATTATAAATAAAGATATATACGCTGTCTTCAGACTCGAGTTCTGCTTAAACAATAGTTAAATGCCAACGGAAATGCTTAGTCAATTACTTGTCCAAATTGGGCTAGACAATGCTGTTCTTTCCGACAAAGTTTTCTTTTATCCCAAGAAAATGGGGAGAAACTAGACACCCTAAGGTATACTAGAAATACAATTCACCCCTATCTTTTAGAAAGTAACATAGAAATCCTGTGTTTGCTTCGTTACTGGATCTGTCAGTGAATGTATTAGTGAAAGTGAAACTCTAGGCAAAAATAAAAGTAAAAAAAAAAGGATAATGGTTTATAATAGTTTATAATTTATTATAATATGATATTTAAAAATTACACCTTTTGATTTTTCAAAAAAATTAATAATTTTTTTTAAAATCTGGTGGACCTTGAGCCACTCCTGGTCTATGACAAGGCATTTTCAATGGCAAGCTTCTTATGAGATTTGGTCGAAAAAACTTATTAGCAGCCTCAGTGTAGCGAGTTTCATCCCAGTTTACATGAACCCAGGCCGGTTCACATGAACCCACAAAGAATTGTGTGCCATTCACAACAATTGTTTCTTCACATCCTGCCCTAGAGCTGTAGCTGTATTTGCCCCCATAGCCATAGCAAGCTGCTAGCGAAAGCTCAAATCTTACGCTTCATCAAGTATCATTATCATCTAATTTCAGAAATTGGTTTTTGTTTTACAAATTAGATTGAAAAAGGACAAAAATTGTTGTCTAATAAGCAGCATTCAAGTTCAAGATATTATTCATGTTAATTATATGGTTTACCATATTTTTGTGGTTCCATAAATAGGGGTTCCACATATGTAAATGCAGCCAAAAGAAAATATTTACCAAGCTCATCTATAGCTTCTTTTAACTTGAGAGTAAAGTACTAAGCTACTTTATTGTAAAGCCTTGCACAACCTGCAGAGCCCTTTTCTAAGGGAAAACTCGCCAAAATATATGGCAGACAGTGATTGGTCCTGTGTTGTGTATGATCGACTTCCTGAAGTGTTGTATATATTTTGCATCAAAACAACTCAATTATGTGTCCTTTGTTTTGTAGGAGAAAATTATTATTGAAAAGATTGGAGTTGTTAACATTTTTTGGGAATTTATTGACCATATCAGGAACACATGCATTGAGTTCCTCCAGTAACATGTTAGAAAAAAGAAACCAGCATTGAGATCATTCTGACCAATAGCGAAAGTGTACAAAGCTTTGGAAAAATATTCCTCTTTGGGCATTAAACTTGCATATAATTCCCTTACAAAAGAATCAAATTAAGGGCCTAATTAAATTCATTAAACTTGTTGCTACTATATGCTAGTAATAAAATTCATGTTAATGGTAAAATTCAATTAACCTCTTTTTCTAATCAGCTGAGATCTGGCCTTCAATTGTGTGAATGTTGAGACCTGTACGTCCAAATAGAAAGGGCTGAAGGCACCTTTAGGAATGATACTGATTGGTAGTCTAATGGTGGAAGATGCTGTTGCAAAGCTTGCACCATGCGGGAAGTTGGTTCCAAGTGAGTCAAGATGTGCGCTGAGATACGGCAGACTGAGTTCTTGTCTGGTTTGCCCGAAAATTTGTTCAACAATCAAATAATCGAAAGACCGACTCATCTTTTAAGGAAAAACATTAACTATCAATGTTGAGAAAACGAAAATATGACAGTCCATATACGAAGAGTTAGTATTCTGAATTCATGCGACAAGAAGTTACTACTATATATATATATATGGCAACGTATAAGAGTAGCTTGAATGCATTAATAAAATTAATATGGTGAAATTGAATTGAGTTACAACTTACCAATGAAATCAATAATCAGTCTTCCATCAGAACACTTTCCTGCAGGCATGTGAAAGAAAGTTGCCCAGGGGTGTTAGGTTGAGAAAATGCAGCAGCCAATCCACCAGTATCAGAATTAGAGTCACCAACTTAGAGATCGCCGGAAAAGCGCAAGTAGTTTTCTCAGCAAAGGAAGTGCTCAACATGGTATTATCATAACAGGAAGACGAAAAGAGCATATAGAAGTTAAAGAAGGGAGAAATTGCATGTTTTATAATGGTAGAGAGCTCCATAGTGTAGGTGAGCCTGGAAGGTATATGTGTTTTGTTGTTATATTAATTATGTAGATGAGTATGGTTTATATATAGTTAGTAAAAGCTGACAAACAAAAGAATTTAACACTTTGGTATATATGACAACAATAGATTTGTTTGAATATTATTAATTCTTGACCAATGCCCTCAATTTGGCCCAAAAGAAAAAAGCATTTCCCTTAGGACAGCTATTAGCAAAAAGCTTACAATCAAGTCAACATTTACCAAAAATGACAATTTTACGTTACAGACATCTTTTGGACATTGAATCTTTCTACCGTATTATGTACTCTTATTATTAACGTAACAAGTTGGAGGATGCATAATAGATAGATATACGTAAAATAGCATAGATGAATTAGTTAACCATGACTAAACTTGAGAACCATCGACTAAATGCATTATTACACAATTTTTAATCGTACATTAAACATCTTATCCATTAATTTGTACAAAATAGGTTTTAAGTGAAACCTTATTCGTAAGAGATGTATACAGTAGTAATAGAGTTTTGACTTATTTCTAGATATTCATATTCGCAAGCCTTTAATGCATAAATCAAGTCCTGAGACATGCCATTTTCAATGAAACAGGGGGATTTGAGAAAGCTCCAGTCGAGATTTGGTCGAAAACAAACTTGGCAGCAGCCTCCGTGTAATGAATTCCATCCCAATTTACGCGAACGGAGGGGCGTTCACATGAGCCCACAAAGATTTGGGTGCCATTCACAACAGTTGTTTCTCCGCATACTGCACTACGACTGTAGTTGTACTTCCCACCATAACCACAGCAAGCTACTAGCGGAAGCTCAAATCCTGCACTTCATCTGGTGTCGTTATCATCTAATTAATTTCATAAATTGGTTTTTGTTTTACAAATCAGATTGGGGACGAACAAAAATCATTGTCTAATAAGCAAGTTCAAAATATTATTCATGTTACCGTATTTTTGTGGTTCCGCAAAAAGGGAGTACTTGACGGAGTAGACATCCACATATATAAATGCAGCCAAAGGCAAATCCTTCCTGAGCTGAGCTACAGCTTCCTTTAACTTGACATTAAAGTATTGAGCTACTTCGTTGTAAGGCCTTGCACAACCTGCAGAGTCCTTTTCTGAGGAAAAACTCGTCAAAATATAAGGTAGGCAGCCGATTGGTCCTGTGTTGTGTATCCAAAACGACCGAGCTCCTGACATATTGTATATATTCTGCATCAACACAATCCAATTATGGGCCGTCTGTTTTATAAGAGAAATTAAATTATTAACCAAAAGATTTTTTAAGTACCTTAACATTTTCTGAGAATTTATTAACCATATCAGGAACAGATGCATTGACTTCCTCTACAGACATGTTAGAAAAGAAGCCAGCTCCAAGATCATTCTGACCAATATCAAAAGTGTATAAAGCTTGGGAAAAATATCCCTCTTCGGGCATTAAACTTGCGGATAATCCTCCTACAAAATAATCAAATTGAGGCGTAATTAAATTCATTAAACAACTTTTGCTAGTGTTATTAATCAATAACCAGTATCTACTGAAATATTTCATTTCATGCTAAGGGTAAAATTCAATTAACCTCGTTTTCTAATCAGCCGTGATCTGGACATCAATTGTGTGAATTGTGAGAATTGTATGTCCAAATAGAAAGGGCTGAAGCCATCATTAGGAAAGATGTTGACTGGTTGACTAATGGTGGAAGCTGCTGTCGCAAAATTTGCACCATGCGAGAAGTTGGTTCTGATTGAGTCAAGATATGCGCTGAGATGCGGTAGACTGAAGTTCTCAGCTGGTTTGTACAAAATTTTGTTCCAAGAGTCAAATAGTTGAAAGACCAACTTCTCTTTCAAGCAAAAACTTCAATTAATATTAGAAAATGAAAATATGATAAAGTGTCTAAGCGAAAGTTTGTTTTCAAAATCCATGTGACAAGAAGTTATGATGGTTAGGTTTGTCATTTGATCTAAAATCGTAAATTAGTAGATAGTGAGTTCAACACTAGTTTTATCCTTCAATATACATAATCGTGCACTTAGATCAGACCTTATAAGCTTCTTGACCTAAAAAACTTAAGCCTCAAAACATATATTCTTGCATGTTGATTGGACCATTATATCAAATGACTCTCGTATCATCTTAAGTTATCAGTTGACCTAAAAACTTAAGCTAACAAATGTCAACTCATGATTAGTGTTATTTATTTATATGACTATATATATGTACACTTTATTTAACTATATATGATCATTCTGATCTGTTTCCTTCCAATGTTCGCTATTTTGATTATATGTTTGACATGGAGAAAACAACTTGGATAAACCTATTGCAAAAATGAGTGTCCCTGGAACTTCAAGGGCCTAACATTAATATTAGTACGTCTTCATTCATCCTTATATATCCTTACTCAGTAGCTTGAATGCATAAATAACTTAGCATGGCAGAGAACTAATAAAAATATGGTGAAAATGAATTGAGTTATCACTTACCAATGAAATCAATAATAAGTCTTCCATCAGAATACCTTCCAGCAGGCACTTGAAAGAAAGTGTCCCCATAAGGGCTCTTAGGTTGAAAAAATGCAGCAGCCAATCCACCAGTATCGGAATTAGAGTCACCGAAGTTAAAAATTCCTGGAAAACTGCAAGTAGTTTCCTCAGCAAAGGCAAGGCTCAACATGGTATCATCATAAGAAGATAAAAAGAACATAGAGAGGTAGGAGAAGAGAGAAATTGCATATATGATACTGCTACAGAACTCCATAATGTAGTTGAACCTAGTGATATATGTTTTTAGTTGTTATATTAACTATGGTGATTAGTCTGGTTTATATGTAGTTGGGAAAAGCTCGAGTTTTCTATGTATTAGATTTCCAGATATCGATCATGATCAACTGAATTGTCAAATAGGATCATGCCTTTTTGTCTACACATGAAAAATATTAACTTTTATTGTGATTTATGTATATTAAAATCTTGATATGATGCAACGAATATAAAATTATATGACAAATACTAGTTAAGTTTTTATTTTTAACGTTTATAATTGTGTGATAAAGATGTAAAACGTGCCCCCACAGATTCTAAAATTATTTCACTTAGAAACCTAGAAGCATGTAGGCCCTTAGAAGTAGTTTATTTTTTTCATTAGACATTCATAATTAACTTAATTTTTTATAAGAAATTTTGATTAGTACTTTAAGGTGAGACACACATATCATGTTAAAAGGGAATTTAATTATATGCAATGATCATACCAATAATGTCATATACTTTTCTATCTTTTCAAATCAGTTGATATGTCCAACTCACTTATCAAATCAACAAAATATAAACAAGTAGTTGTTTAGAATCTTCTAATTGAACTTTTGTAGGGTGAGATTTTCGTAACTTTTGAGGTCACTATCTCTTATTGTCTTTAAAGGATCTCATATTCTTCAAATTCCGTCTGCGTAGATAAGATTTTGAACTGAAGTCTTCTGTCCTATGTAAGTTGCCGAGCTCAACATTCAGAGTGTTTTGGCTGCGGAGCTTGTTGAAATCGTGTTGTTCCAAACAAAATTACCGATCAGCACATCATGAAGCCTCTTATTTGAGGATATAAAATTACTTTCTTCTTCCTGCTAGGCTACAATATATCTCATAACCTCCTCACTAATCAAATCAACAAATTGTAAACAAACCTTTGTCTAAAACTTTCTAATTAGACTTTTGTAATATGCGATTATCATAACTTTGTCGTCGCTTTCTCTTATTTTCTTTGAAGGATCTCGTATATACACATCTCATTTTAAATTTTATGTTTCTTCTGCAAATCAAACCCATAATGCTTAAGTTTTACAATTTAATTATATCACATTCATCGTTGTACTGTTAACTATACACTTGCATAGGGATAGTCAATAATTTTTTTTAACCATAGATGATGACTTTATTGTTCATTATTATTGTAACGTGTAAACTTTCTTCTTCTTGCTATGCTACAATCTCATAACCATAATGTGAGGAGATTCGATATTTAACTGCAACATGCACAAGCAGCCACCAAGTACCTTCTTCATAAATTGGCTCAACTAAGCAAACTTTTTATGTGATTTAAAGCTTTAAGCTGATAAAAGACCTCAAGCGTCTTTGTATGTTGTAAGTGGAATATTTTATCTTACAGTTGCTGCAGCCGGCCAGTCAGGACGTGCCATAGCATCGTATTTGTGACTTACGCATACCCTGATGAGCCCATTAAACATGTAGTGGTGTCTAGAATTCTCCTAGTAAATACAAGGGAAGTCCAGAACCTCGAGCCACCTACGAAGACTTTTTATTATTATTGTTTTTATACTTAAATATTATTTAGTTTAGGAAAATTAATCGTTTGGCTTTTCCACTCGCATGGATTATCAATTGATCAAACATGAAACTTTTAGATGCCTCCGATTGGAAGACGTGCCTTCGCTTAGGCTAAAAATTGATTACAAAGAAGAAGTAAACTCCAGCTGCAGGCCTAATGCATATAGATAGTCCAAATGCTACTTTCATGTGCTTCTAAGAGATAAACAAGTATTGCTACCTGCTGCAGAAGCTAAAAACAGCACTCTCTCTCTTTTGCATTGAATCTGGAAACTGCTTACAACTCTGATCAACCATTAACCCTTCAGAACTCCATACTGCTTTTCTTTTGACCAGTTTCTCATAATTCCATATACAAGTCTCATAGATCAATAAAAAGACAAAGACAAAAATTTGACAAAAAGGACTCAGAACATCTGCACAAAAATAATCACACGGATAGAGAAAATTCATAGTATAGCTATTCTTGATGCCATTTCAAGTATCATAACGATGAACAAGCTCACTTCATGACTCCAGTGTAACATAAGAACAGTGGAATGCCAGAGACGTCAGCAGATCAAAGCTCTAAGGCACGTATTCTGACATCATACTTTCTCCGACCAGAAGCATCATTTCCTGAGGATGAATCTGATCCATCTGGCACTGCCGGGTAAGGTAAGGTTTTATCTATGGATAAGAGGGGTATTCACTCTCAACCGCCCATAGAATTTAAAAAAAAAAAAAGTTAAACATCCCACTGAATTGAAATTAACACACAACCCCCAACACTGTAGCATCGTTAGTTAAATTTAATGGTGCTACAGTAAAACTCAAGAAAAATATTATAAACACCCCTCTGATATATTCAAAATAACAAACTCATCCCTTAATTATAAAATAATATAAAGATAAATTTTTTTATAATCCTTTAAAACTAATTAATATTATAAGGACACACTCGATATTTTATTTATTAAAATAATATAAAATATTTAAAAATTAATAAAATTTTATAAAAAATAATAAAGATATATTTCATAAACTAAATAATTACAAAATCATTTTACTTATCAAAATTATTTAGCTTTTATTAAATTATTTATTAAAATTTATTTGTTTAATTTACTAAAATTATTTAATAGATGAAGTATATTTTAATTACTA
>JANKKB010024034.1:0-11460 GCA_026225775.1 Bursera palmeri
ATCTCGAAGCCTTGCCATTATCATTATTGTCTATCATTTCAATTTGTATCTTAATTATTTATCCTGTCACTATTTTATCATTGTTTTTGTAATAACTTTTTATGTTAGATTTTTCTCCCTGTGGATTCGATACCTAAAGCTACGCTATAACAACCGCTTAGCCGAAGGTTAATTTTGAGCGTGATCAATATAGTTGCAAAAGAATAGGTAAAACTAGGTGATAAGAATCAACAATCAATCAAAGACCTAATTGGGCCTATTACTAAGACGAGAGATAAAAAGATTAAAGAGGCACTTAATGGGCTTGTATAAGAGATTTGAGCCGAGCAAACTTCAAGTTCTTCAAAGATGGTGTCAAGCGTGAAGTTGGACTTGAAGAAGGGTCAAAATTTAGTCAATGTGATCCAAGCAAGAGATTTGATCATTTAGCAATGGGCTGATTTGTTTTGGACATTTTAGTTATGTTTTAGGTTTATTTGGGTTTTTTTTTGTTATTTATTTTTCCTAGAGAATTTAGGAATGCCACTTGGTATATATTTTAATTATTTTAAAATTAGTTTTCCTAATTAGCTTAGGATTTCCTATTCCTAATTATTTAGGGTTTGATTGTAATCCCTATATAAGATGACAGGAAAAACATCAAGAAGATTATTATTTTTTAAGTGAATTCATATCAAACAACGTAAGTTTATTTTCTTTTTGGTTCTTTCAAGAACTATTGAACTTATCAAGGGATTCTTCCTTGTGGTGTTCAAAACCATCCAAAACCTTCGATTCTTGATTCCTATAATCATCGGGTCGGGGTTAGAAATATGTTTTTTGGGCTCTTAAGACTTGACTTTCATTCAAATGTGTTGGGTTTCAAGATTTGTTCTTGGGGTTCACATCAATTTGGTATCAGAGCTTAGGTTCTAAAAATCAGTTTTGAGTTATCTTGAATTCTTTATATTTTCTTATTTTTTTTTTAAAATGACATTGTTCACTGTCGATACTATTCACAGAAAATGTTATTCACTGTCAATACTGTTCATGAAAAATATTGTTCACCATCGACACTGTTCATAAATCACTATTCACCATCGATATTTTTCATAAAATCACTATTAAAAAAAAATGAAAAAAGGCCAATTGAAAAAAAGGGCCAGTTTAAGAAAAAAAGTGATTCTAGTGTTTAGTTATATACAAAGTTAAGTCAATTCTTTGCTGTTAAAAAAAATTATTTCTTACTTGTTATTCATTGAGAATCCTTTAGATTCGTTTGTCTCCTTATCATTGTGTTGGTTTGGATACTATAAGTAGATCACTTGGTGGAGTTTAATTAGTTCAAGAAAGAGCTAATAAGAGGAAGCTAAGAGTGAAAAGAAATTAAGCGTGATACACGAGTGTGGTTAGCATAATTTGAGTGTAAACACGTACGGGAGTGAAGTGAGGATTATCACTAACATTTTTTATTTTTTATTTTTTTGTGCAGCTTTCAAATATGTCTCAAAAAGATAATTCAAATATGTTTTCCAAGGGAGAATCATCAAACAAAGAAGAGGGGGATAATTCCTTCTTTGCATTACAAGCTATCCAACAACAATTTGAATGATGAACGTGATGTTTGATCAGATACGAGGTAGGATGGATAGACAAGAAAATTTAATCACTAACCTATAAAGGGAAAGGAACCACAGAGTTCCTAATGTTAGAAGGCAAGAAAGGCGTGCACCTATAGAGAGTTTTGTGGTAGATAATGAGAAATATAGCTGAAGAAGATCAAGAATCGATGGATGAGGTGGGTAGATTTGTGCCAAGGGTTGAAAGGCATGATAAAGGAGTTARGAGAGAATCTAGAGGGCGAGATATTGTTGATAGGAACTTAGGGAGTATTAAGATGAATATACCTTTATTCTAAGGGAGAAACGATCCAGAAATCTACCTAGACTGGGAAAAGAAGGTGGAGTTGATTTTTTATTGTCATAACTACTCTGAGAAGGAAAAGATAAAACTAGTTGTCATTGAATTTACTGATTATACAATTATATGATGGGATCAACTAGTGATATTTTAGAAAGAGAAACCGTGAGAGGTCTATTGAAACTTGGAATGAATTGAAGGCCATCATAAGAAGGCGTTTTGTCCCTAGCCACTATTATAGAGATTTGTTTCAGAAATTGCAAAGCCTTACTCAAGGGTCTAAAAGCGTAGAAGATTACCATAAAGAGATGGAANGAGAGAATCTAGAGGGCGAGATATTGTTGATAGGAACTTAGGGAGTATTAAGATGAATATACCTTTATTCTAAGGGAGAAACGATCCAGAAATCTACCTAGACTGGGAAAAGAAGGTGGAGTTGATTTTTTATTGTCATAACTACTCTGAGAAGGAAAAGATAAAACTAGTTGTCATTGAATTTACTGATTATACAATTATATGATGGGATCAACTAGTGATATTTTAGAAAGAGAAACCGTGAGAGGTCTATTGAAACTTGGAATGAATTGAAGGCCATCATAAGAAGGCGTTTTGTCCCTAGCCACTATTATAGAGATTTGTTTCAGAAATTGCAAAGCCTTACTCAAGGGTCTAAAAGCGTAGAAGATTACCATAAAGAGATGGAARTAGCCATGATTAGGGCCAATGTAGAGGAGGATAGTGAAGCTACTATGGCTAGGTTCTTGATTAGGTTAAATTGAGATATTGCTAATGTTGTTGAGTTACATCATTATGTTGAGATAAAGGATATGGTTCATATGGCAATGAAGGTGGAGAGGCAATTAAAACAGAAGGGGGCAGTAAGATGTTCTTTATATTCCAATATTTCTTGGAAGTCAAATTGGAGGAAAGAAAAAAGGAGAGATGATAGGGTTATTGCTACGGTCAAACCCAAACCATCTAAGACTAAGGAAGACGTTTCTACCTACAATAGAGGTAAGTCAGATTCTCAATCTTCTAGAAATAGAGACATTAAATACTTTAAATGTTTGAGAAGAGGACATATAGCTTCTCATTGTCCTAACAAAAGGACCATGATTATACTTGATAATGGGGATGTGGAAACTGATGTAGAAAGTGAGTATGAACAAATGCCAAAGCTTGAAGATACCAGTGATGGGGGTGTAGAATATCTTGTAGAGGGTGAGTCATTAGTAATTAGGCATGAACTTTGTGCCCAAATTAAGAAAGATGAGAGAGAGTAGCAAAGGGAGAATATATTTCATACTAGGTGCCATATTAACAATAAGGTTTGTAGTATGATCATTGATAGGAAAAGTTGTACTAATGTGGCTAGCACTACCTTAGTTGAAAAATTAAAATTACCTACCCTAAGACATTGGTGTGACAAAATCGATCCCCCAAAAGTAATTCCTCACTTATCCCTAAATGTGTCAATCAGTATAGTGTAAGCAAGAGTCAAACCTATAAGGACTGGTTTATGATTCGTTTGAAATAAAACTTAAGTTGTAATCTCTAAAACCTAATTCTTCTAAAGTAACTGAAAGGGGAATTATGATTAATAAAATTAACTAAATGAAGAATGTAATTAAATAAACTGAAGTAAAACAATGGAGACAACGGTAATTGAAAGAACACTCTAATTCGCTAGACTCATTAACTCAATTAATTTAAATATCCCAATTCAATTATGTGAAGAAGGAATTAAATCATTCATTAAAAACTCAGCCTGATACATTCTATATCTATTGTAATATATCCACCTATCCTTCTTAGCTAATTAAAGGTATGTTTATTAATTAATCCTATCTATTGAACAACCTAGAAGAAAACTTACTAAGTTTAATCTAATAGACGTAAAGCACATACAAAGCATAACTGGACCAGATAAAACCTAACACGCGTGAATCTTTAACTTGAGATTATGAATTACTTTGCAGTTGATCACTGCAAATTGTTACTAATACTTAGAATCCCTAACGATTACATATTAAGAACCCTAGGTTAACAATGAATTGCCTAATCTGATTTCTTAGTTGCATACCTAATCAAACAAATAGGTAATTCAAGAAAAAACACAGTAATTCACATTCATCCTTTGAAATTAATCACAAAATCAATGGGATAATAAACACAATTTCATTGAATTATTGTCTAACTACATAAAATATCTCTTAATCACAAGGAATTTAGCAACTTATAACAAAATTATACAAAACAATAAAGTAGAAAGAACCCATCAAGAAGTTCATCAAAGCTCTAAGAAGATGATCTCCAATCTTAGCTTCGTTCTCCAGAGTAACATTTGATTTCTCTCCTTGACGGCTCTCCGGTCTCTTTTTTTTAAAACCTCCTTAAATATTACGTCCTAAGTTAGGTTAAAAAGAAAGGGTAAACTTGTCATTTTATCCTTAAAAATAACAAAGCATGTTCTAAGAATATCGGTGCACCGCCACAATGGTAAGATACCAATGCCGCAGTGGTAGCTCTCTGACTTTGGAGTGTGAATTCTTACTCGGATAAGCACCGCAACGGTCAAGATTTGCGTCGCAGCTATAACTCTCTGGAATTTGTGTCAATTCTGCACTCAACTTACCATCACAGCGGTATACTCTTACGCCACAACAGTAGCTTTTTGGAATTTATGCTACAGCGGTTCAAGATTTGTACCACAGCGCTGAGCTATGGCCTTCAATAGTTGTTGTTTTGTTCTGTTTTAGACTTAAATTATGCTTTCTCTTAAAATTCTCCTCTTTCCTATAAAACTAACATAAATCTAATAAAAAAGACTTAAAAACTCAACATATGACAAGTATAAAGGCATTAAAATTACACTCAAAACCAATCCATCAAGCATCCTAGGCCTTACAAGCTTCAATGGTTAAATGAATGTGGTGAGGTAAAAGTTAGTAAGCAAGTGCTGGTTGCTTTTTCAGTTGGGAGATATTCTGATAAAGTATTATGTAACATTATTCCTATACATGCGAGTCATATACTGTTGGGTTGACCATGGCAGTATAATAAGAAAGCAATGCATGATGGGTTTTTGAATAAATATTCATTTGTAATGCATGGAAAGTCCATAACTCTTGTACCCCTTACTTCTAAGCAAGTGTATGAAGATCAGTTGAAGCTTAGGATGGAGGATACAGTGAGGAAAAGGGGTGAAAATGAACTATGCCCTAATAAAAAAAATTGAAAGTGAGATTATTAGTGAGGGCATGAGTGAAGAAAAAAAAGAGAAAAAAAAAAAGAAGTTACATGGAAAAAGTGTGAAAAAAGAGAGCAAAGAGAAAAAATAATTGAGTTTATATGCAAAAGAGAGAGATATCAAGAGAGCTATTTATACTAATCGACATATACTTGTATTCTGTACAAGGAGGTTTGTTTGAACACTAACAAACTCGATAACTCTTTGCCTAGTGTTGTTGTTTCTTTATTGTAGGAAATTGATGATGTATTACTAGAGGAAGGGCCAAGCAGATTTTCACCAATAAGGGGAGTAGAGCATCAAATTGATTTTATCCCTAGAGCTATCATTCCTAATCAACCGGCTTATAGGAGTAATCCCGAGGAGACAAAGGAGCTTCAAAGGCAAGTTGAAGAGTTGATGACTAAAGGGTAAATAAAGGAGAGCATGAGTCCATGTGTAGTTTCGATGCTACTTGTGCCTAAGAATGATGGATCTTGGAGGATGCGTGTTGATTGTAGAGCTGTCAACAATATTTTGGTAAAGTATAGGCATCTTATTCCTAGGCTAGATGACATATCAGATGAATTGCATGGATCATGTATTTTTACTAAAATTGATTTGAAAAGTGGATATCATCAAATTAGAATGAAAGAGGGAGATGAATGGAGAACTACCTTTAAGACTAAATATCGATTGTATGAATGGTTACTAATGCCATTTGGTCTAACTAATACACCAAGAACATTTATGAGATTGATGAATCATGTATTTCATGCATTTATAGGCAAATTTGTTGTGGTCTATTTTGATGATATTTTGGTGTATAGTAAGAGCTTAGAGGATCATGTTGAGCATTTGCGTTGTTAGTGCAAAAGACATAGTGATGGATGAGGAAAAGGTGAAGGCTATTAAAGAATGGCCATCGCCTAAAACCATTAAGGAGGTAAAGAGTTTTCATGGTTTGGCTAGCTTTTATAGGAGTTTTGTTAAGGATTTTAGTACACTAGCTGCAACACTAACTGAAGTTGTTAAAAAAGCTGTTGGTTTTAAATGGGTTAACAAACAAGAGGATGCTTTTAATTTGATTAAAGAAAGTTTGTGTTCTACACCATTGTTAGCATTACCTGATTTTTCTAAAACTTTTGAGATTGAGTGTGATGCATCAGGATAGGTACTGGAGCTGTTTTAATGCAAGAAAAGTGGCTGGTAGCCTATTTTAGTGAAAAGCTCAATGGAGCAGCTTTAAACTACCCGACATATGACAAAGAGCTATATGCATTGGTGAGAGCATTGGAAACTTGATAGCATGACTTGTGGCTAAAGAGTTTGTTATACATAAGGATCACGAGTCCTTGAAGCATTTGAAGGGGTAAGTTGAGTTGATTAAAAGACATGCAAAGTGGATGGAGTTCATTGAATCTTTTCCTTATGTAATCTAATACAAACAAGGTAAGGAAAATATTATGGCAGATGCATTGTCAAGAAGGTACGTCCTTATTTCTACTTTAAATGCAAAGTTATTAGGTTTTGAGTATATTAAGGAATTTTATGTCAATGACGCTGATTTTTTTAGTGTATATGGGGTATGTGAGAAGGCAACCTTTGGAAAATTCTATAGACTTGATGGGTACTTATTTAGAGAAAATAAACTTTGTATACCTAATAGTTCAATGCAAGAGTTGCTTGTGCTTAAGGCACATAGGGGAGGTTTAATTGGAGATTTTGGCATTAGGAAGACTTTAGATGTGTTACAAGAGCATTTCTTTTGGCCTATCATGAAACGTGATGTGGAAAGAATTTGCACTAGATATTTCATGTGTAAGCAAGCCAAATCTAAGGTCTTATCACATTGGTTGTTTACTCCTTTACCTGTACCTAATGAACCTTGCGTAGATATTTCTATGGATTTTGTAGTAGGTTTACCTAGATCGAAAAGGGGTAGAGATTCTATTTTTGTGGTTGTTGATAGGTTTTCTAAGACGGCGCATTTCATACCTTGTCATAAAACCGATGATGTAACTAATATTGCTGATTTGTTCATTAAAGAGCTAGTACGACTTCATGGTGTTCCAAAAAGTATTGTATTTGATTGTGATGTTAAGTTTCTTAGCTACTTTTGGAAAGTCTTGTGGGGTAAGTTGGGAACTGAATTGTTGTTCTATACTACTTGTCATTCGCAAATGAATGGACAGACAGAGGTAGTAAATAGAACCTTAACTACTCTTTTACGTACTGTCATTCAACAAAATGTGAAAAGTTGGGAAGAATGTTTACCATTTATTGAGTTTGCATATAACAGGATTGTTCATGCTACTACGAACTATTCATCATTTGAAATTGTATATGGTTTTAATCCACTAACATCTTTGGATTTATTGCCTTTACCTGTTGATGAAAGAAATAGTTTTGATGGAAAGAAGAGGCTGAAATGGTGAAAAGACTTCATGATAGTGTTTGGTAGCACATCGAGAAGAGGAATGAACAACATGCTTCTAAAGCTAATAAAAGTCACAAACGAGTTATCTTTCAACCTGGTATGCAAAATGAAAGATTTTTAGGTGCATAGGCGAACCAAGTTACATCCTTGAAGAGATGGGCCATTTCAAGTTCTTGAAAAGATCAATGATAATGCATATAAGTTGGATCTTCCAGGTGAGTATAATGTCACTGCTATATTTAATGTTTCTGATCTTTCTCCTTTTGATGTAGGTGATGATTCGAGGTCAAATCCTTTTGAGGTAAGGGGAATGATACGAATCAATAATCAATCAAAGACCTAATTGGACTTATTACTAAGGTGAGAGCTAAAAAGATTAAAGAGGCACTTAATGGGTTTGTACAAGAGATTTGGGCGGAGCAAACTTCAAGTTCTTCAAAGATGGTGTCAAGCATGAAGATGGACTTAAAGGAGGGTCAAAATTTAGTCAATATGATCCAAGCAAGAGATGGATCGTTTAGCAATGGGTTGATTTGTTTTGAACGTTTTAGTTATGTTTTAGGTTTATTTGGCTTTTTTTTATTCTTTTTTCCTAGTGAATTTAAGAATGCCACCTGACATATATTTTAATTATTTTACAATTAGTTTTCCTAATTAGCTTAAGATTTCCTATTTCTAATTATTTAGGGTTTGATTGTAAGCCCTATATAAGATGACAGGAAAAACATCAAGAATATAATTGTTTTTTGAGTGAAACAACGTGAGTTTGTTTTCTCTTTGATTTTTTTAAAAACTATTGAACTTATCAAGGGATTCTTCCTTGTGGCGTTCAAAACTATTCAATACATTTGGTTCTTGATTCCTATGATCATCAGGTTGGGGTTAGAAATCTATTTTTAGGGTTCTTAGGACTTAAATTTTATTCAAGGGTGTTGGGTTTCAAGATTCATTCTTAGGGTTCACATCGCGGGCAAGTCGGAGTCCTGATTTTATTTGGAAATCGAGCCAGCACTGTGACTGTGACTTTTCAGCATCATGGCCTTGAGATTCTATCATGAAAATTTGTAAATTAGAGCTTAGGGCGTTGCAACCTTGGCTTTTAAACGTTGTGGCGCTGCTTTCCTGTAGCTGAGGCGGTGACTCTCTATCTGAAGTGTCTTTTCCCATACGTTTGTGGCATTGCGATCGTTATATTTCCAGCATTGTGGCACTAATTCTCTGACTCGTAGCCTTGCTAACTTGTAGATTTTTGTAGAAATTGAAATGCTCCATACTACAGGGGCATTGCCCTCGCACCTCTGATGAGGCCTCCTCTTTGACAGTTATAAAAATAATGTTGCATCTTTAGCATATTAAGCTAAGCCCAGAATTCGCTGCATATAAACACAAAAAACAACTTAGGACCATCACAAAGTAGATAGAAACCAAGTTCCCAATTATTGCTTTAAGTCCCACTACAACAAATTATAGTTTTTATAACACTTTTTTACAACGTTTTTTAAAAAAAACGCTACAAAACTATATAATTTCAGCACATGCAAATATACTTACAATGTTCAATGTTGTGAACAATTTTAAATAAAAATTTTACAGTTTTTTTTTAAATGCTGTAACGGTCTAATATTTTATAACATTCATAAGATGTTGTGAACAAACTAACATATCTACTTTTATAGTGTTTTAAAACATTGTATAGTTATAACAACTATTAATGCGACAACAAAAAAGAGAAAAATGCTTTCCTTTCTTCTTTCACACAAACTATCTCTCTCTTTCTCTTTCTCTTTATGCCTTTGCTTATCTCTATCTATTACAGATGGGTCAGATCCAATCAGATCTGATCGAAGCTTCTTGTTTAGGTGCCATACTGTGGCTAAACCAAAAGGAAGGGGACATATTCTAACCTCCTTTCAAGAGACCAAGCTTAGTTTCTAACTTTTAGCAACTTGTTAGAAGGACATAAATAGAAATTAAGATTATACGGATATGATGAGTAACGTGTGTACATAATGTACGGTTAGACCTCGGGTCGACCTAGTTGATATACAAGAATCTGAGGAGACTTGTTAGTGATGTGTGGACTGACCAACTAATATGTGATAGCCCAGTGATGTGTGGACAAACCGCTTGATATATGGTAGTCCAGTGATGTATTGGAATTGATAGATGAGTCTATCGTGATACGTGATAGATCGGGTATAGTAGTTAGCCTATGTGTAGGCTTATGTTGGTTAGGGACCTAAGGGGATTCACTGTGACTGATATGTACAGTGTTAGGCCTTAGCTATACCCGTATATGTGTGGATAGACCTAAGAGGATTCACTGTGACAGACGTATATAGTGTTAGACCTTAGTTGTGCCCGTATGTGATTACGAAGGACTTAAAGGGATTCACTATGATAAACGTCTATAGTTTCAGGCCTCAGATGTGCCCGTATATGTGTTAAGGGACCTAAGGGGATTCACTGTGATAGATGTATACAGTGTTAGGCCTTAGATGTACTCGTATATATGTTGAGGGACCTAAGCAGATTCATTGGTGACAAGCATGTACAATGACAGGCCTTAGATGTGCCCGCATATGTTATTAATAGTATGTAAGTACTTAGATGAATTTGTCTGAGAGACAGGGCCTAAGAGTTGCTTTAGGTTGATGATTGGGATACATGGATGCGTCGCATGTGACGCAACTGTCCTGGTTGTAATGAGGAGAATGTATTATGATAGAGTTTGGATGTACATGAGTGAGAGAGAGACGACTTGGTGTATGTTGTGTGTGTTTGATTGATGCATGCATTGTGTTTAAAATGTTATAAAACTGTATAGTGTTAGAAATTCCTACTGGGTTGTGTTGCTCATCCATTCCTTCATAGGTACCCAAGGTCAAAAGTCAGATGATGGTGATCCGGAACTCACATAGAGGATCTCGGACAGTCTTGGATATGTTTGGACAAAGTGAGTCATTGTAATTTATTTATTATTGAAAAAGAAAATTTTTGTAACCCGTCATTTTTGGTATAAATATTTTATTTAAAATATTTTATTTATTTTTATTTTATTTATTTACATAGTCACCCCCGGGGTTCCTGTATAAGGGATTTCGGTATGTGACAGTACCTGCACTAATCCTTGATCATTCCTACAACTAAAATTAGGTGGTTCCTTCATCCCGTATTGTAGGTGTTTGAAGATGGGCTAGCAAAATTCTTAGAAACCATGTTGAGTACTAGGGGCGAACCCAGGAATGAAATTTAGGAGGGTCAAAGGTTAAAGTAACAATTAACATAATTAAAAAAAATATTTATGTTGATAAAAATTCTTATTAACTAATACATTTATAATTATCCTCGACGAGATTTCATCTTTTGAAAATATTGTATAATGACTTTATTATCAATATTATCAAATATATCCTTCTCTATATACACAAATAAGCTATCATTCAACTATAGATCACTCATTCTATTTCGCAAATGATTCTTCATAACATTCATTGCTGAAATATTATGTATAAATTAAGGTTGATGAAGTGGAGTTGTTAAAGAAACCAATTCTAAAGTCTTAAAGTCATTGAATGCTAAATTGACTGTAACTATTACCAATCTTTGAATTGTCTGAAAAGTCCTACAATGAATTGCTAATATGAAAATTGGCTATAAAATCTGCCACTAAACAGCTTCAATAACCATTTAAACCATCCTTACTTTGCTTCTTTGCTAGACAATCTAAACAGTTTCTTATTTAGTGCCATTTCTTGCCAGATGAAAACATTTCCTTTTCGGTTTACTTGCTTCCTAAGTAACTTTCTTCTTAGGAGCTTGAGGTGCTTTCTTGATTTGAATTTCTTTTATAAGAATTCTCTTATGTGACATGGACAACCTTCCTTTTTAA
>JANKKB010024175.1:0-20122 GCA_026225775.1 Bursera palmeri
AACCGATTTGAAAACTGCGCAAAACAAAAACAACTTCCTCAATTTTCGTTTCTGAACACAATTACAAGTAAATAAAAAACAACAAAATTCATACCTTTGATTTCATTGGAAGATCTTGAAAGAGGAAAAGCGGTTCCAGAAATTGCATTAGAAGAAGTTGCAGCAGCCAAAAGAATAAGTGTTTTTATTTTTATTTTTTAAAAATAAATAAAAATAAAAAGGAAGAAGAAGAAAGGTGATGGTGATGTTTGGCTTTTGAGATGGCGTGTGGTGCGATGAAGGCAGTGATGGTAACGGAGAGGGTTCAAAGACGACAAAGACGAGAAGAGAGAGAAGGGTGGAAATGGTATTTTATTAATTTATAAAATGGTGTTTTAACGTCTGTTAAAAAATTAGGGAGTAAGAGTTAGTTTAACAAAATATTAGAGGTAAGTGTTTTTGTCAAATCTATCTGGGGTCAGAGCATTTCCTCCTTCAAAATCGGAATATTTATATATTTTCGGAATAGGTACACCTGTCCTCTCCCTATTAGTTATGGCTAGTGGGTAACGGGAGAGATCTGTGCCGTTGGATTACATCTACGTTTAAAAATCGGTGATGGGCTGACCTTTTTAGTAAAAAGAAAAAAAAATAAAAATAAAACTGACAAATAAAAAAAAAAAGAATACAGAAAAATTTGAGCTTGGTCTCCTGGATTTCGAGGGTGGTGCTCCTTTACTCTCTCGTGTTGCACCTGAGGTGTTGGTTGAATGATTGTTTTCTCCTGTATTTTTCCTCTAGCTGGTTCAACAATTGGGATGCGCTTTATGAGCAGGCACTGAGCAAGAGTGAGAAAACCAAGTGATATGAGATTTTTGGTGTCCTTGAAAAGCGCTAGACAAGATGAACTAAGAAACCCTAACAGTCCAAACGAACATGGAAATCATGGGAAAGCTGAGTTCTTGCAGCCCTAAAACTTTTCGTTACATGTTATGCTATACTATAGGCTATGCATATCTGATTCTTCCTTGTTTTCATGCGCTAATCTTGAATTCTTAAAACCCAATAACTATAAACTGAAATTCATCAACCCATTTGGTTGAATAGATACGAAGTTTTCCAACTACTTTGACAAAGATCCTTTGGCTGCCTGTGACATCGCTCTCCAAATTATATATGATGATAACTTAATTTATTCCCCTCGGTTCTTCCTAAGCTCTTCATCACTGCAACCACGTTTCTCATATGCATCAGAAAAGCCAAACCGAAATTTTAAGGAGATCTTCAATGTGGTGGACACTTGAGATGATGCTTCCCAGAAGTTCCAAAGAGGCGAACAAAGCATTCTCGGCTTCCAAGATAAAAAAACACAACATCTTCCGTCTAACTTGCCGAAAAAGTCGATCCCTCTGGACTTTAAACAATCATTCTACCTGGAAGTTACACTTTAGTCTTCATCACAATTGAGCATCGCAAAGATCCATATTGATCTTAGAAATTTTCAGTAGTTGACAGTTGACACTTTGTTGATGCTTCCCAGAAGTTCACAGAGTTGAAGACAACAGTCTCGCCTTCCAAGATTCGAAATAACAAAACATTCGTCCGTCTTACCTGCCGAAACCGCCGATCCCTCTTGGCTTTAAATAATCTCTCTACTCGGGCTTTGTTTTTAATGACAGTTAAGGATCCCAAAAACACCAAACTCACCGGTCAAACTGAATCTACATATGATTCTTCCTAGAGGTTCCAAGCGGTGAAGAAAACATTCTCGGTTTCCAACATTAAAAAAAAAAAAAAAATTGTCTGTGCCGAAACCGTCGATCCTCTTTCTTGATATAGCTCCTCTTCTTGTGGTTNCAAGCGGTGAAGAAAACATTCTCGGTTTCCAACATTAAAAAAAAAAAAAAATTGTCTGTGCCGAAACCGTCGATCCTCTTTCTTGATATAGCTCCTCTTCTTGTGGTTTGGTTTAGTTTTATCGTTACAAAATTTACAATCAAGCATTCCCAAGGTACAAACTCAGAGCCTCAGCTTAACGTCTTTCTAACTCAACTGTAGTTTTAAGTAAATATTCATTGAGTTTGCTTTAGGATAGAGAAGTCTCACCCTATAACAATTACAAGCTAGCATGAGTTCCTCTATTGATTTGAGGCTTTTTTTTTCCTACCTTTGCTGGATCTTCTCTTCTTCTTCTTGTTCCTCATATGGCAAGGTGACAAGACTTGGGAGAACATGTTCCTCCTATGCAGATTCCTCTGTATCCAATCTTGAGGATGCCATTTCTGTTTTTGATCCTAGTCATTTTATTATTGATGGTGTTTCTCTTCACATCCATCAGGCTCCGTTTCAGTGCGAGACGTCCCATTTCTGTGCGTACAGGAGAATTCTCTGTTCTCTTGGCTCTATCCGTCTTAGCCTTATTCATTTTTCCCCCTTCACTTTATGGCCTAGTTGTTTCTCATCATCATATCTCCCTGGTATTCACTGCTCTGTTAGTCCGTTTGAACGGCTCTTCAACTGCGTCCACCACACCCTACGATCACTTCCCACTATCTTCATCACCTGGGTCAACCAAATTCAAGAAAATCCCAAACCGGCACCTCCTCGACCTCGATTCCAAGTTATTTAAATTACTTTCCTTGAACGCAACTATCTCATCGAAAATGAGCCCACTTTGGAACAAGTTGCCATTGATGTTTAGCTGGCTTCTTCGATGGAGACTAGATGCTAAATCTGTTTATATCCTGTCTTCTGTATGTTGTTTATGTAATGAATAGCAATAAGTATATATGTTTGGAGTTCAAGTTCCACTCACTTAATGTGTTACATCGTTTCATAACATTACTTTACAGTAAACAATCACAGTTAGCTTATTGGTTGGTAGGCTTTTGGCGACTGTCACTCTCATTCCTGGAGTTTGCTTCACCCAGAAAAATTCGGAATCAACTTTTGGTAGAAGCAGAACTTCCTGTAACTGTTGTCTCTTTCGCTATTTCTGTATAATTTACTGGGGAGATCTTTGCGGTTTGATGACGTATCATCTTTTAAAAAATTTAGAGGGAAAGAAATAAAAGAATAAATAAAGTCGGTAACTGGTTGAAACGGCGGAAAGAAGTCAAGTGGATTGAACAAATGAAAAAACAGAACAGTTTCATCTAAACCTTACAAGATTTCATTTCCAATCGTAAATATCTAGCTTTGTTCAGAGACAGGATCTCTGTTATTTGAAGGACTGTGGAATTAATTTCGAATTTTGGCACTAAATGTGTGACTTATTGCAAGGATTTTGCCAGTCTGTTGATTTGAAGCCGTTAAAATTTGGGTTGCTTTTTGTAATTCGATCAGTGAATTGAAAAAATACAAAGAAGCCTGAAGTTTGTCATTAAGCCACAGCGTTCAAGGTATGATTGTATTGCCAGTTGACGAGAGGCATTGCTATATAAAATTTGGAAAAAGTAAGATTCAATCACGTTTTAATTTCTTAATAAGCCAGTAAAGACTAAACAAAAGGCGTGTCCGTTGTGCCACCAATTGCTGTGCTTCTGCATGAGCATAATATTCAACCAAAAATAAAATAGAAAATGTAAAACTCTTTGTTTTCATTGTGATGTATGATTGAAGCAGGTACAATATCAATATTTAATTTTTTATGTCAATTCAATAGTTCTTTTCATCATTAAATTAAAAAAATCAATAACTATTAAGTAGTGTGTAAGCTTAAGTTAAAAAAATTAAGTCTCAATAATATGAACATATATACTATGTAGTTGGTTACTGTAACTTCCGCTCTGGAGTTAGCTTCAGTTGGAAAAATAAGGAAAAGCAGCTAAATCAGTTAATATACTATGTATTTTAATCNTCTTGTACTTTTTGTCTCTTTTCCTATTTTCTCTGATTTACCCAAGAAAGAGGATTACCTTGCATATGCACAATGGAACTCAGTCGTGTTAGTTAATGGTTATTGGGTAGATCTTTCTCTTCTATTACATCTAATTTTGCAATTCAAAAGAATAAAAAAAACGTAAAGAGAAAGAAATGAGAATACGCCTCCTTGAAAATTTATCAAATAAAGTTTTTCAGAAAAACTTCACCAGATATTTACTTTTTAATTTTATCCTTTTAGTTTAGCTTTTATTATTAATATTCCAAGTAGCAATAGAAATTTATCTAATAAACGAAATTAAAGAATAAAATGAATAATGGCAAAAGTTATTCTGCGTCTTGAAATACACGTTATAAGATAATACCACCTGTGGGCGTGGATTTTTATTGGGGTTTAAATCTGCTAAGATAGTTGTCGAAAAGCATATATTATCTATTCTTGCGAAGGCAAGACAGCGTTAGACATTCAAACTTAAACCCCAAATTCACGGCAAAGTCTAGGTCNGAGAACATTACCCTTCTTTTCTTACCTCGTGGATGAATATAAAAAATATTATCAACAAAGATGGAATTTTGAGAACACCATGTGCGTTATAAAAAGAGCACTAGAGATCATGTTAGCGTTAAAGTTTGGCCCATCTTACTTAAAACTTTGACTCGTAGAGAAACTGAGCAATAAAAGCAAAATGGGAGAGTAATCAACTAAAGTCTGATAACGAAATGCGGACAACGAAATCAAGATGGGAATCAAAATGAGATCTAGGCATGTATAAATATGAACATTCAAACACGCAGATTGTTTAATTTCCTTTGCTCTGCTAGTGCTCAAACTCATCACCATCTCCCTTTCGTCTTCTTTAAGTGTTTCTCTAGCTCTTAAATATTCATAGAGAAAGTCTGATAACGAGTTACAAGCATGCATTTCTTCGTTGATTTGAGGTTCTTTTTGCCACCCCTGACAAATATTGCCATCTTTTTTATTTACCTGAAGTCCAAAGGTGAAAATAATAAGTCTTTGGACCAAGATGTTGCTTTGCAGATTCTTCAATATTATCCAATTTCGTTTATGCTATTCTTGATAGTTTCTGTTCTGTTACTGCTGCTCTTCCTTTTCACAGCCATCAGACTCCCTCTCACTGCGAGACGTCCCATTTTCGTGCGTAGTGGAGATTTCTCGGTTCTCTTGTTTCTATCCATCCTGGCCTCATTCATTTTGCAACCCTCAGCTTTCTGGGTGGTGTATTTGTTCCTGATTATCCTATCACCGTGGTATTCACAGCTACGGAGTCTGTTTGAACGCTCCTTTAACTGCCTTCATCACACCCTACGATCCCTTCCCACCTTCCTCATCACCTGGGTTCACCAGAGTCATGAAACCCCAGAACCGGTCCTTCTTCAACTAGAAGAGATTGAAAGGGCTGAGGCAGAAGGTAACCAGCAGCTGTTTCTCCAAAATGAGCCCGGTACTTTGGAACAAGTTGTGATTGATGGACAGCACCTAGCTAGTCTGCTAGTGCCTATATAGACAGGTGTCGCCCACAGGGAATTTGTTGTTGTTATGTTGTGCTTGTGGGCGGAAAACTCGTGTAAAATTTGTGGTTATTATTTTATATGTATTAATTTGTTGTTCAGAGTAATTCAGGTGGTGAGGAGATTGTACGACAGTGTTTGGTTTTTACTTTTTAGGGTATATAAGGACAAAGTACACATAGATTTCTGAGTCTTTGTTGCTGTTAAATTTATTAGTTCCTAATTTATTCCCCGGTAGCTAATGTTACTTGTGCTCTTTGTTTCTTCAATTGTTCAGAATAATTTATCCAAGAAAAGGGATTGTTTTAGACGTACAATCGAACTTGATTGGGTCTTTGCCGTTGGATAACATCACCTTACGATTGAAAAAAGAAAGAAGAGAAAGTCAAAAGATATGCAATCTTCACTGTTGGAAAATGAATAAATAATAAATAAAGCAAATGCAACAAAAATAAGAAAAGAAGTAAAAAAATAAAACCTTTAAAGCAAGGAACAGAGTACCCCTACCCTGTTTGAGCTTTCTCTCTGTGTTCTATGTGGATCTAGTGTTGGGTTGCATTTTCCTTTGGCTGCTTCCGCTGTGGTTTCGCGCTCAACCCTTAGAGTGGCAGTTCTCGTCCCCTTTCCTTCTTCAGTGGTCGTTTCCTTTGTGCTAGTGCGTTCAAGAGTTTGGCTATTCAGTTATCGTAATTTAGAAAATTGTGAGTTCTTAGGGGATTGAGTGAATTTGTTTCGAATTTTGGGGCGAAAATATCGGTTCGTGTAGTTCTTTCGATTTGAAGCTGCTAATTTGGGATTTCAATTCGTTGGAAATTTGATGACGACGGTTGTAACACGCTAATCCATTAACTTTCAATTCAGTCATTATTTTATGAAGTTTGTTTATTCATTTATCCTGATTTGTGATAGTATCCTGATTATGTTTTTGATATTTAGGAATAACCTTCTAGACATGTTTCTACGTATAGTCCTTGACATCCCAACTGTGGGATGAAGGCTAATGGCTGTTGCAAGCTGCTCAAACTGGATTTGAGGCAATTATGCAGGTAGTCTATCAATAAATATCTATTGCTAGCATCTTTAAAATCTTGTTCATTTATTAAATTTAGCTATTTATCTCATAGGTTTTAACTGCCTTCTATGGATTGCTTAAGTTTTTGTCGTAGCAGAAGTAAGGAAAATTTATGAAATGAGATAATTGCGGGTCTAACTAAGTTGAGAGGTGTTTTGAAAATTAATCAATTATATATATATATATATATATTGTGTGGACAAAATAACATGTTAACGGATTGATGGACAATCAACTGATTAAGCAGGTTGATGGGGTGAATTTAACCTTAAGTTATTATAATTATTATAGCACAACACCCGTTAATGCTTATCAACCATAGAATGAGTATTTCAACATTTTTGATCTAATTTGAAAAGATAATTTAGTGTTGTACTTAGTTAGATAATTAAAGAAAAGATTGTATATGTTAACAGTTCAAAAATTTAGTTATTTCTTCTGATTTTCTTAAATTTATTTATGCTCTTGAAATTGTAGACAACAAAG
The DNA here is from genome assembly GCA_026225775.1 of Bursera palmeri. Taxonomy (NCBI): domain Eukaryota; kingdom Viridiplantae; phylum Streptophyta; class Magnoliopsida; order Sapindales; family Burseraceae; genus Bursera; species Bursera palmeri. Next base: position 6,950 of record JANKKB010024175.1, read on the forward strand.
ATCAACCTAGGGAATTGGTTAAATCTATTGCAAATGGTGATTCTCATGACATTTTAGAGATAGCAAATTAACTATTCTTCATCTGCAGTCATTTTGGGATCAAGGATTGCTGCCACGGACTAGTTTATACATAAGCTGCAAATGGAGAACAAGTTAAGAGATAGAGAGTAATGAAGCTCATGAAAAACCCTTAAAAAGGAAGATTTTGCTCAATTGAAAGCAAAACTTGAGGTTGTGGAAGGAAATGATTTTTAAGTGAGTGGACAAGAATCAACTTGAAGGCGACCGAATGAACTCAAGTTCTGAAACTTGAGTTGGAAAGGAAATTGGAAGAGTGTCAGAGAGTGGCTGAGGTGTTTGTTGAAATGGAGAGAAGGAGAATGGAAGAAATGATACTACATCAGCAGCAGGAAGTTGAAATGTTGAGAAGACAGTTAGAGGAAATATAGTTTGAGCTTTTCCATTCGAAGGATCAAGAATTTGCGTTAAGGAATTAGATGGAAGCAGCTTTACCAAAAGGCTGATGGGCATTTATGTTGCATGGGGCATGCATTTTCGCGGATTTTCTAAGAATGTGCAAAGGTGAGAGAGTTCAATTAGGGCTACCCCACATTAGCGGCCTACAATGTTTGTGATTGTTGTTTGGTGCTACTGCAACCATTAGAAACCTCTGCTCTTTATCTAAACTCACTCTACTCTCTTATTAAAATTAATTTTTAAAAACTGCTCCTCACTCCCGCCCTTAGCTGTTTCTCTACCTCAGAAATATATATTCCGAGAGGTCTCATAATTACAAAAAAGAAAAAAAGCACGTATTTCATTATTGATTTGAGGATTACTTTTCCGCCCTTGATTAATCTTATCATCTTCTTTGTGTTCCTCAAATCTCATGCTGATAAGCCTTGGGACGAATTATACATTTATATGGAGATTCTTGTATATTCAGTTCTTAGAATGCCATTTCCATTCTTGATTCTTTCCATTATAATATTACTACTCTTCCATTACAATAAGGTCTCAGTGTGAGGCCTTCCATTTCAGTGCGTACAGGAGAATTCTCTGTTCTATTGGCTCTTTCAATCCTAGCCTCCATCACTTCGCAGCCTTCGCTTTTCTGGGTAGCCTAATTGTTTCTCCTTACCATATCTCCCTGCTATTTACTGCTGTGGAGTCTGTTTGAACACTTCTTTCACCATCTTTGTCACGCCCTACTGGTTTCTATATACCAGGATCAAGTTTTTACTTTTTCATATACAATAAATAAATAGTATTAGGATCAGATATGTATAAAATTTGGACTTTGGAGTAGTTCTTTTACAGTAAAAATCACTTCTTCTGGTGCCAAAAGTGAGATTCAATCACCTTGTAATTTTGTTTTGGAAGATCTTCTGCCAAAAAATGCAAAATTGTAGAATCTCCCCTATTGATTGTAATGTATGTCAGAGTAGGTGCATATCTGCTTATTCGACTCTTCTTAAGTTTATGTTCGTCTTTATGGATCAGCAGAGTTCAGTTTATTTTGTGAATTAGTGAAAGACAATAGTAAAAGATCATGGCAGGTTTGTAAATAGTAGATAGATTTTTTTAGGTCTTTATAAAATTTGAAAATTTTTTCCCATAAAATTAGGATGGGCTGCAGGCCCGGCCTAGCCCACGTGAAGATAAGCCCCTGGCTATGCCTGACTGATTTCTGCCATGTAGGAACTCATGGGTATGGCAGCGTTGTATGTGTATTAATTCAACTCATGGGTATGGCAGCGTTGTATGTGTATTAATTCATTCTTTTTTATGGCCGCTAACTTTGAATGCTTAAAACACTTCGAAGAACTGCAATTTCAGTCTTCCGGTGGTTTAGAAGTTATATGTCGTGTTGTGGTCGTATTTAAGCTTCCAGAAAGCTCGGAGATTGATCAATTTAGTAAGCTCAAATTACTTGCAATAGACTTCTCTCTGTCTCACTTGTTTTCCTGTTGGTAATTTAATTCGCTGGTGAAATCTAAATATTTAAATGCATTAAGAAAATAAGTATTTTCACTTTTCCGAAGGGAATTACGCTGAGAAAAAGAGAGGACAAAGCTGGAACAACAGAATCAAAGGAGCTGCTCTCCTTCCAAGTCGACAGATGGATTACTTCCTATATGGACTGAGAAGATTCTTCAATGTTAATATTAGCTATCCTATTTAACATGAGAGATCTGTCAGAACTGTTACCACAGTGGTAGTATTTGGTACTCCTGATATTAGCTATCCTAGTTAATGGACGCTAACTTTCCTCCATCTTTCTCTGAGACTTTATCTGAGTAAATTACCTTTTTTCTTTCAAGCAATCACACTTGAAAAGAGTCAAAAGACCACAGTTATGTGATGCTTTTGAACGGATATGTGCTTGTCATTGTTGTTTTTGAGTTTCCAGAATCTCTGAGATTGTTCGACTTGGTAATACCAAAATTCAGATTAATGAATGACATATTCCTTATATTCTACATCTTTTATCTGCGTCGTTTCCTTACTAGAATTATTAGTTTATATTTATATATATTCTCATTCTTTTGCATATCTCTACCAAATTCTTCTTTAGAGTCTTCCATTATTCTTCTTGGGCAAGAAATTGTGTAAAACATCTATTAACTGGTTCTGCCAACTTCGTGACCTACATACTTTGGTCCATGGATGATAAGAAGGGTGACAAACATATGATAGATCAGGTTGGTTTATATAGATAGATAAAGGATGAAGAAGAGAAAAGCTTGTTTCTAAAGTTTGTCTTTTAAGTTCTTCTAATGGTCGCAGTTTTATGCAAGTATATTTTGGTTATTGATTCGATTTGGAGGAGGATTTCGATACTTTTCAATAAACAATTCAGGAAGGCTTCAAAATGGGATTCAGATTGATTTGAAGGCAATTATTGATTTCTTCTTCTTAATATTATGTTAATGGTCCAGGAACGGCAAAAAATATTATGTTTAAAAAACCAGAACTTTCTTAATGGTAAACCAAAATCTCTTCAAAGTTTATATATCAATCTACAAACTTATTATGATGAAATAGGCCTTAAATTACAACCAAACATGACTTTCCTTAACATGATTGTTAAACCTATTAAAACTATTTAAAATCCATAATCTTCCTCAAATCTATCAAGTATCAATTAGTGATCATTAAACATAATATTTCAATCCACTGTTTTTATGACTAACTTTTTTAAATATAACCTATCAAATATCAGGTATCAATTACTTCAATATGATTTTCTTGGATTTGTTGACAGATAGACACCCGTGACCAACCAAAAAGGGTAACAAATGGGTCTAATTCTGAGACGAGTGAGTACTTTTAACATCCCTGATTCGGAAACTGCTGCAGTGGAGTCCTTAACCAAAAAGCGGCATTAGACTTTCTTCATTTAAATCTATTAAAAAGAGCAGTCCACTTTCGATTGTGCGTTCACCAAAAGGAAATAACCTTATTAATTCGCAATCTGAGAGCCATTAGAGTTATTGTCTTACCACGCCAGTTCAGCAAAATGATTATTTAATCTCATCTACGCTGAACTTCACCAATACCTCAATTCATCCGAACCAGATACCAAGCCTCACCCAGTTTATTTAAACCCCTCAACTTCCCTTACTAGAAAGCAAGCCTCTCAAACTCAAACGCACCGTCTCCTCATCAATAAAACCTTCATCTTTTTAATTTGTCCACTTGGTTTTAAGATTCACAAGCTCTAAAATATTCATAGAGAAGTCTCATAACCATTTACAATCATGCATTTCTCCTTTGATTTGAGGCTTTTTCTTCCCCCCATGTTAAATATCGTCATCTTTTTTCTTTTGCTGAAATCTCAAAGTGACAACTACTGGGACCATGATGTTGCTCTGAAGATTCTTCATTATCCACTGTTATCTACACTATTTTTTATTCTTTCCATTCTGCTACTACTAGTCTTTCTCTTCACGCCCATCAGACTACCTCTCAGCACGAGTCGTCCCATTGTTGTGCGTAGTGGGGAATTCTCAGTTCTCTTGTTTTTATCCATCCTGGCTTCATTCTTTTTGCAACCTTCAGCTTTCTGGTTGGTGTATTTGTTTCTGATTATCATATCGCCCTGGTATTCACTGCTGTGGAGTCTCTTTAAACTCTTCTTCAGCTGCCTTCGTCTCACCCTACGATCCCTTCCTACCTTCCTTGTCACCTGGGTTCACCAGGGTCATGAAACCCCGGAACCGGTCCTTCTTCAACTTGATGAGATTGAAAGGGCTGAGGCAGAAGGTAACCAGCAGCTGTTTGTCCAAAATGAGCCCGGTACTTTGGAACAAGTTGTGATTGAGGGATAGCAACTAGCTAGTCTGCTAGTGCCTATATTAAGATAGGTGTCGTCTATAGGGAATTTGTTGTTGTTGTTATGTTGTTCGTGTGGCTGGAAAACTTAACTTACACGTGTAATGTAACCTTGTTAAAATTTGTAGTTACTTGTAATTTTTTTCAGAGTAATTTATGGTTATTTTATATGTATAATCGAACTTGATTGGGCCTGTATTTTATATGTGGAATCCTTCTTTGCCGTTAGATTATATCACCTGACGATTAAAATAAAAAAATAAAAAAATAAAAAAAGGCAAAAGATTTGCAATCTTGGCAGTGGATTTCATCGAACTTGGTCTACATGGAAAAAAATAAATAAATAAAAAAGCAAATGCAAAAAAATTAATGGAAAAAAAAGTAAAAAGATAAAAAACTTGAGACAAGAAACAAAGTACCTCTGCTCTGTTTGAACTTGGTCTCTCTGTTCTACCTGGATGTAGACTGTTGGTTTGGTTGCTTTTTCCTCTGGCTGCTTCCACTGTGGTTTTGAGCTCAACCTCTGGAGTGTCAATTCTCTCCCACTCCTCTTCTTCATTGCGCGTTTCCTTCGTGCTTGCGTGTTCAAGATTTGGGCTATTCGCTTCTCGTAATTTTTTTTTTATTATATGTTTGATATTTGAGAATAACCTTCTGCATATGTTTCTACAGATAATCCTTGACGTCCCCATCGTGGGAGGAAGGCTTATGCTTTTTGCAAGCTGCTCAAACTGGATTTGGGGCAAAAATGCAGGTAGCCTGTCAAGAAATATTTATTGATAGCATCTTTAAGATCTTGTTCGTTTATTAAATTGAGCTATTCATCTATAAGGAAATTGGTTGAATCCATTGCAAATTGTATTGATTATGTGGCTCATATTTTTATTTTGGGTTTAGTTGATTTTGCTACGGTCCGGGCCGGGTTGCCAGGGACTCAGATAAGTTAGGGCTGTCATGGACGCAGATAAGTTAGGGGTAAGGGGGCTGCGCCCCGGCGATACAGTATTGTAAGCATATTTTTGATATTAGGATTCTATATAAATAATTTTATATAACCCTATAGTGTTGATTTTAGTGGATTTTGTGTCATACAATAGATATAGGCAAACCGCTGAACCACTTAAATTCTGCATGTGATCTTTACTGTTCTTGCTTTTGCACAAAAGTGGCGATTCTCATGTATCTTTTAGAGATAGCAAATTAACTATCGTCATCTGCAGTCATTTTGGGATAAAGGATTGCTGCAGTGGACCAGCTTATACATAAGCTGCAAATGGAGAACATGTTAGAGAGAAATGAGTAATGAAGCATATGAAAAGCTCTCAATAAAATAAGATGTTGGGCAATTGAGAGTAAAACTTGAGGTTGTCGAAGGGAAGGATTATTATAACGTGGTTGGGTATGAAAAGGTATATATAAAAGGATGTTTAGAAATATTTAATGCAAAATTATTATAGAACTAATTATAAAGTAAACTAAAGATATATATTTGGCCCAGAAAGCGAAAAAGGAGGAGTATTTAATTATTAATTTTCCTCTCATTCTTTCTTTAATATAATTCATGTTCGTCTCATTTTGTCCTTCTTCCTTTATAACAAATATCAATCAAGTTCCTAATCAGTTTTGTCATATGAATCCACCAATAGAAGCAGGAGGTAGAAAGCCATAATAATCATATCGTAATTTTTTTTTTAAAAAATTTGGGCTAAATATTTTAAAAATGAGAAAATTGAGATTATTTAATTCTTAAAAAGGTATATAAGATAATTTTATATTGATGATCGTGTTGAATTTAAAGTTGAAGGATGTTATTATATATTTTAAAAAATTTTAGGGCAAAAATAGGACAATATGGACAAAAATTCAGGAAAACTTTTTCCAGAAAAATTAGAAAATGATGCTAAACCGGTGCAGCATACCTTATGGTAATATTTATCTTTCCATCTAGCTTTTATTACTCATTGCGTTGATGTAAGCAATGGACAGAGACAATCATGCATGCTCAAATGGGGTGAGATCGCGTCTTTCTGAACCAAGGTTTTCTCATAACATGGCATATTCAAATGGGCTGAGATCATGTCTTTCTGAACCAAGGTTTTCCCATTACACGGCGTCTTACACTCCAACTGCACCTCAATAGGGACTCTAATGGTTCAGACAAGAAAAATCTCCTGCGGAAGAACAAAGTGAGTTTTGAGCTTAAAGGGTTGATGGATACTGTAGAATCATCATAAGGATATTTCTGTAAGACAAAGATTTTCTAAGCAATTCTCATAAGAAAAGGAAAAGAGGAAAGATTTAAGCTATTATGATCAGAAAAGAGAGAGTATGTTGTTCAAACTCATCAAACTCTTCTAACTCTTTTGAGTCTTCTGAGTCTGTCGAGGAGATCATTCTTATTTATAGAAAACTTACAAGGTAAGCCTGTGACCTATGACGTAAGGGCTTATATCACTAGAATACAAATAAAATACTATGATTCTCGTGAGGGAATCATTTACATAAAAAGCATAAAAAGTAAAAAGTTAAAGTTTACCTAACACACTAATACACTTAATAATGCACCAGTGATACACAAAGTCAAAAGTAAAGACAGACAACATTATTACAACAAGACCTAAAGTAAACATAAATGTGAAAAGCATAAAATGTTTTTCTAAAGTGACTTTGGATTTTTGTGGAGTTGGTGGGAATCGTTCACTTCAGAGGTTGAATTCTAACGTCTGAGTAGCTTGAGCTTTAATAATCCTGTCTCGATGTTGGTACCTAGTGGAGGGTCTGGATAGGCATGACGATGTGAGGGATCCGGAAAGGAATCTATGGAGATCTTGAGAGCGAGGTCAGGGCATCTTTTTGTAGGCTATCCTGTGAGTATAGATCTTGTGAATCTGGATCTTAGAATAAGGAATTATTCCAATCTGTAGACGGCTGGTACTGAGGGATAGCAAGATCAGCAAATGGAGAATCTTATATCTCTGTATGCCGTGTTGGAACTAATGAAGATGTGCCATCTAGACGGTTTTGATCAAAGATGCTGGATGGACTATTGAACCAAAAGCAGGGACATCAGGGCCTTCAGGATTCTGAACGTTATTCTTCTTGGATGTCATCGTTTGAAGGTTCTTCTTGAATATCGTTGTCATATTCTTCTTCTTCATGAATATCTTCCCATTCTTCATCTTCTTCATCAGAAATGAAAGGTGATAGAGCTTCATTGCTTCGTCCTTGCTGTCTAAGCCATTGCAAATATTCTTCTTGTAGCTCTTCTTTATAAAAATTATCGCTGTCAAGGGAGGCTCTTTCAATCTCATTTTGGTAGTACAAATCAGGTGTAGCAACTACACTTGGATTTAGAGATTCAAAATCCCAATAGCAAGGTTCATTATCATAGAGCTTAGCAAGAGCAGTTTTTGCATGCAGGCAATCATTCCACATATCATGACCATTAACAGAAGAATGATCATGGATGATGACTTGGATGAATGGCTCACAAATTCTTTCCCATATGTCTCTTAATTTAACAATGACAATGGTCATCGTTATTAACTGGTATCCATTCTTCAAAATTAAATTATCTAAATCTATAAAAATATATTTAAATAACTTATCAAACCATTTGCCTTTTTAATACCTTCGGTTGGGTTTGATTAAGAGAGGGTCAAACAGTATGGCTACAGAATAAAGATTTAACCATAGCCAATGAGTATAATGAGCCACTGGGGTAGTATCTGGAATGAGGAATTTATCTGAACCAGTTGGTATACACAGAGAAGATATAGAATATATCATATGACTTGTATAATCCAATTGAGGAACTAGATCAAACATTCTTGTGCATGGCTCTGTGTCTTCTGGATAAGTATAGTAGAATTGATGCATGAGGTTCCATAACCGTTTCATTGTTAACTGGGACTTTTCTGGATAATCACGATCATTGAATACTCTATCTTCAATGGCTTCTTGGATAGGAGTAGGAAGCTTTGCACAGAACTGTGTAAAATCTAAGCTTGACGAAGTTGGCTATAGTTTTTCTTTTCTCCATGTTAATTGTCTGAATAAAGCTTCTGGGAGTCGTTGCAAAGCATATAGTTATTGCTCTTCTTGTTGAAAAGCATGTTCCAAGTCTATAGGCACAATTTCTGCATTTACTAACTCAATAGAAAATTATTGACCTTAGAAGATAATGGACCATTAAGTAGATCAATAATATTCTGTGAATGCATGGTTGAGTGAATGAACTGAGATGTTGCCATTGGCGGTTGGATGTCTGATTGTCGATGGGAAGACTTGAATTTATAACCGTAGTATGGAGTCATTAGGAAGATTGGACAAACCCGAGATGAGGTTATGTACTCAGTAAGACTTGGAGCTTTGGTGGCTTATAGAGCAAGTTGGTTGTGCTCTAGGCTTAGTCTTGGAGGAGATGTTACATAGTCTATAAGAACTTGAGTCTATATGTCGTTAGACGAATTACTGCTTAACTATGGAGAGTGCATTTGAGCAGAGAGCAGATTGAATCCAAGGATAAAAATATCTTTTGTATTTTATCCGGTTGGGTTAAAAGAATACTCGTTTCATGAATAGCTGGGATAATAGATCCATGCCAATCATGGTGTCTTTTCCTGGGAGAGTGGATCCAAGGAACATGTGTCGAAACACAAATCCTAGGAAGAACTCAATATAAATTCTTCTACTTATGACCTTTGTGGAGAAGATTTCACTATTAGCTACTTGAAACTTTTGTTATATGGACTTCATATCGATAATGGAAATGGATCAGGGATAAGAGTTGATAATGCTGTGCTAGTATCTAGTAATGCAATAAGACTGATGGGTTCATCATACTTATAACATTTGACAAAGCTAGGAACATGAGGAATGATGTATGTTGGCGTCGTAACATACTGTGGAAGTGTAATAGGAGCAAGTGGAGTCATGGCCATTGAATCATAAGATTCACTTTGATCAGTATTGGACTCACTGAATTGTTCATCTTCATGCTTTAAGGAAATCATGAAGAGTGTGTCATTTGCTTCATCATCTGTCTCTGAGAAGAGGGATTCGAGATCATCGTCTCGTTTGAGAGGTTGATGACTGAGTTGTGTGGTTGAAGCTTAACCTGACATATCATCATCGTTAGATGGGTTATGGACTTTTGGGGGAGAGAATTCACTAGGTTTTTGCTGCATAAGAGCAGGGAGAACATGAATGTCATAACTGGTGTCTGATTGTTGAACGTCTGGGTCTGGATCCTCTGTTGGAGTTGGGTCGATGATAAGGTTGTTGAGGTACTGGGATAAAGGATTTATCCCCATGTGAGGTGGAGGAGGTGAAGGAGCTGGATCCGTAGATGGAGGAGTTAGATCTGTTGACGGAGTAGGCCAGTATATTGATAATGGAAGAGGTTCTGTTGGCAGACTTGGCTGGTATGGTGATGAAAGAGGTTGGTACGATGATGTAGGAGGCTCTGTCTGATATATCCTGGATGAACTGGATGATTTAGTTGATTGAGGAGCTTTGCTCTAGTTTTGCAGGAATAGATTTGTGTCTCCAAAGAGGGATGTGTATATTGGTTGTTGTTGTGGTTGGTACGAGGGAAGGTCTAGGAAGACCGTGGGATGAAGGATAGTAGAGGAGGAGTTGAATGCATTCTATCCAGAGGATGATACAGAGATTGATAATGAGACTGAAAAGCTTGAGTCTATTTGTAGTCTTGAGATCGAGCAATCATGTTTTCTAGACCAACAAGTTGTTGCTTGAGGCTGTTCATTTCTCTCTGATAGTGATCAATCAGAATGTGTTGTCAGAGTTGATTCATGATGATGTAGTGGAGATCATCCATAAGGTTCTTGAGAGCGTCAACGAGAGGGAGATGTATAGGCTTCTGGGAATCGAGTTTGGTTTCGATTCTGTGACTAGCTGCATCAATCTTCTACAAGTAAGAGTTTTGGACAATTGCATTTTCTGCTTGCCAATTTAGAACTGCTTTAATTGGAGAAGTCTGATATAGTTGACCATCAGACTTTCTAGTTGTGGGTGGTTTAATTTTTCATATGGTTTTGTCAGCAGTGACAGAATTCTTGTATGTAGTCTGAGATGAAAAATCATATGAGGTGGATGGAATGGGTGATGCATGGCCATCGGTGGAATCTGTATGGGTGGTTGAGCTGGTTTAGGTTTCCATATCTATGTAGGTTTAGAAGACTGTGGTACTGGTGGTGTATAAGGAGGAGAAGGGTCATCGGTATCCCAACCAGTAGGGAAAACTAGATCTGAGGGAGGTGGAGAGGTTTACTTGGTTTTAGGAGGCTGTGGTTGTGGTTTTGGTGAAGATTAGGGAGAGAGAGTATCAATAATATATGAGAAAGGACTGTTTAAGCGATAGTTGAGGAAAAGAAGATACAAGAGAAGAAGGAGTTGAACTTTTGGGATTCATGATAACAACTTTTTCATTTTCTACAAAGAATTTGAGAAGAAAATCCAAATATCACAAATAAATTGTGAAGACGTGATCAAGAGAGAAGACTGTGAAATAATCTTTACCCTTGAAACTGGAAAGCTGGAAGGCTTTCGATACCATATAAACTATGAAGTTTATACTGAACTGCAATCCAATGCTAAAACAGAAAGTATCAACACAAACATCTCTGGGATGAGATAAGAAACCTTTGAACTAAACTTTCAATCGTATGGTTGCTTAAACATCAAACTTTTAATCGTCTGATGACTCTAATACCAAATGTGTTGTCTTGCTCTGATACCAAATAGGGTGAGATCACGTCTTTCTGAACCAAGGTTTTCCCACAACATGGCATCTTACACTCCAACTGCACCTCAACAGGGACTCTTATGGTTCAGACAAAGAAAATCTCTTGCAGAAGAACAAAGTGAGCTTTTGATCCTAAAGGGTTGGTGGATACTGTAGGATCATCATAAGGATATTTCTATAAGACAAAGATTTTCTAATCAATTCTCATAAGAAAAGGAAAAGAGGAAAGCTTTAAGTTATCATGACTAGAGAAGAGAGAGTATAATTATCTCTAAGTTCTCCGAACTCTTCTAACTCTTTCGAGTCTTCTGAGTCTATCAAGGAGATCATTCTTATTCATAGAAAACTTACAAGGCAAACCTGTGACCTATGACGTAAGGGCTTACATTACTAGAATACAAACAAAACACTATGATTCTCGTGAGAGAGTCATTTACATAAAAAGCATAAAAAGTAAAGCTAAAGCTTACCTAACACACTAACACACTTTATCCTTATGATGATCCTGCAGTACCCACTAACCCTTTAAGCTCAAAAGCTCACTTTGTTCTTCCGTAGGAGATTTTCCTTGTCTAAACCATAAGAGTCCATGTTGAGGCACAGTTGGAGTGTAAGATGACGTGTTGTGGGAAAACCTTGATTCAGAAAGACATGATCTCACCTAATTTGGTATCAGAAGCATCAGACGATACTTTTGGTATTAGAGCCATACAATACATTTGGTATCAAAGCCATCAGACGATTGAAATTTGGTTCAAGGGTTTCTCTATCTCGTCATAGAGATGTTTGTGTTGATACTTTCTATATCAACATCGGATTGCAGTTCAATATAAACTTCACAGTTTATATGGTATCGAAAGCATTCCAGCTTTCCAGTTTCAAGGATAGATTGATTCCTCAATCTCTCTCTTGATATGCAATAAGGTATATTTGTTTTGCTTGGATTTTCTTCTCAAATTCTTTGTAGAAAAGGAAAAAGTTTGTTATCATGAATCCTAGAAGTTTGTTCTCTCGTTCGAGACCCTCTTCTCTTGTATCTTCTTCTCCTCAACCTCCTCTCCAAAAGTCTTTCTATAAACTTGACAGTTTGTATGAAATAGATTACTTCTCAGACAATACACAACTCCCTTTTACTCATTTTCCAATTCTAAACCACTACTATATGTATAGATCTCCCTTGTCTTCTTTTAAACGGTCATTCACTACACTCATTAAGCCTTCTACACCAAAGGTAAAAGAATATGTCCAAAGTACCAAGTTCAATGCTCATCAACTACCAACAATAGAAGCAGAGCAATTTGTCTAGATCAATATTCTTGAACATCTCATTGATCTATGGCGAAAGGAAGGATTTACTCATCTCCACTTTGGAGGTCTTAGATTTGCTCTCACATACCATGCCAAAAAAGGTCTTCTAGTCACATCCAGAATAGCATTGGTAGATACCAGATTTCCCAACTATGAGCATGCCTGCCTAGCTACTTTTTAGACGACTCTCAATGCTGGAACAGTTATGATAACTATGTTCCCCAACTTTAACATGCCACTCAAAGTCACGACCCAGTATCCCTGATATAAGAACCCCATGGGTGACTATGTAAATATATAAAGTAAAAGTAAATAAAACGTTTTAATCGAAAACATTTATACTGAAAATATGGTTTACAAGATAATACGTAGTAAAGACTCCCTCTAACTACGCAACATACCCATGATTGTCCGAGATCCTCTACGTGAGCTCCGGACCATCTCCGCTAGACTCCTGACCTCGGGTACCTGTGGAGGAAGGGATGAGCAACACAGCCCAGTAGGAATTCCTAACAGTATACAGTTCTATAACATTTTACATACATGCATGCATACACCATACAATCATGCACAAATATGTCTAGTCATACCCTACCTCATATACACACTAAAACACTATCATACGTTTCCGTTCACAATCACAATAGTCGCCATACGTAAGACACATCTATAGTCTGTACCGAGCACACCTCGGTCACACCACCATATATATATATATATATATATATATATATATATATATATATATATATCAACCG
>JANKKB010024292.1:5792-15793 GCA_026225775.1 Bursera palmeri
GATTATTTAAAAAAAAAAAAAAAAAAAAATCTATTACATATAAGCTTACGCATACATTTTTGTGACAAGTTCTTGTCAACCAAGTTAAACCAAAACTATAAGCATTCAGTTGATTTTGATTTTGGTCACAAAAGCTAATGACCAAATTACCTTAATATATATATATATATATATATATACACACACACAGAGCTTTGATTGGGCACACAAATAATGATCTCCTTTTCAAAGCATATATATACTTAGCTATCGAATAAGATGCTCTTTCCATCTTTTGTCCTTGGAAAAGAGACGAAGATTGGAATCATTTTCTATAATATTGCAACATGCCAATCAAATTCACCTTTTGATTTGGCGCCAAGACCACATAAATTACTAAACATCATTATCATATAATCATTATTTATTTTACACGAGTCAATTCTCCAATTTGGGTGTGACAGAACTAAATAATTATAGCCCGACACAAATGTCTTTTAACAACAAACAAAAAAATTCAAGTCAACCCACCACATAATTTGTGATTAAAACAAAAAAACAATAAACTCATCGCAATTGTTTCCATTTCCAAATTTGATTTCATACTTATAGTTAAGAGTTTACATTAAATTTAATAATCCCAAGAAAATGTTTTTAAAGCAAATTATTTTATGTGATACTTTTGAGGCATGGAAATTGTACCTATATATGTGTAATGCCGTGTGGCCAATAGAATGCATAGATGCATGTGTTCTTTACCAATGAATACTCTTTTCTTGAACTCCAAAAATTGAATCCATGATTAAAGCTGAAAGACTTGGAATCTCCAGCCAAGAAGTATCAAAATCAAAGCAAATAAAAGTGAGTCTAAGGACACCCCTTTGACAACTATGTTATAGGCCTCTTTATTTTGTAACAAATTAAATGTTCTTGGTCTTGTTTTGATTACCTTTTACCCACTAAATAAATCAATTAATAGAAATGTCAATGTTATGGCACATTGTACGTAGTGGGGAGCCGAATCATGGTCATGGCGATTGAGTGGGCAACAATATAATGAATATTGTTTTCGAAATGGGAATTTTTGGAATTATTAATTGAACAAGAAGGTTCCTGCTACCTTCTTCTTTCCATTTCTTATTATAATCTTGAAATGTTCAACAGTTGGCTAGGAGGAATGCTTCTGTTGGGTGCTTTAGATGATGACATTGATGATCGGCAGACCCATATCACATATGCATTTTTTTTAAATTTACTGTAACGTTACGCATTGTAAATTTGTATTTTAATTTTGAAAAGTTTTAAATAATGTTTATGTAGCGGAGGACTTGAACTTAGAGGTATGTTATTTATAAAGTTCAAAATTCGAATCTTCTTAGTATATATTTTCTTAGGTCATGTCCCCTAGTGTAAAAACTAGTGATTATCCCGTATGTGTTGGAAAACTTTTAAAGGTACAGAACACAGATCTCTTGAAATTAATGAAAATATATGTAAACAAATCTGGATACCCACGTTTAAAAAAAAAAAAAATTATGCATCCATGTTGACCAACTTCTATATGAGTTGCAGGATCTTGGTCAAATCAAATAATAAAATTGAATACTAAACTCGCTTTTTTTTTTTTCCTTCCTATATATGGCTAAAGATTCAGAATTTTTTTTAATAAAAAGTCAAAAAATATGTGAAAAATAAAGATAAATATTTATTATATCTAGAATTTTCTGATGTTAGTTGTGACCAATGAGTGTTACGATAACAAATTTTATAAATGCATGTAGTCTGCCTCGTTGAATATTAAAATCTTAAACAGAGATCTTACCGGATTTTATTATTTTTGTTTATTTTTCAAAGCAATAATGGGTCCTTTTGTAATTAAACCAAAAGGGAAGTCAACGCAATATATTATTTTTCATACAAATGTTGAGAATAAATTTTGTATTCCCTTTTTACCCTTGGAGTTGTTTGATAGGTGCCAAGTCTCCACGATTCTTCCATCCAAGACCTCATAAATATCAGTCAGCTTGTACATTTTCCGATTGACTGCTTCTGCCATTTCAACCTGCCCATCAGTTTCTTTTAATTTATTATATTTCCAAAGAATTATACTTTTGTATCGTTGTCACATTAATTCAAATGCAACCATCACATAAATATTTATTAATTGAAATAGTAAATTAAATTAAAATTTTATGAGATTCTATCATCGTGTTTTGTCCACATCACAACATTTCTTCAAAAGCATGTCAATTCGGTTTTTGGGTAGTGATAAATTAAGTCAATAAATTAATAATATTTTTATTCTAGAATCATGTTTATGTCAATCAATTAAAAAATTCCAAACAAAGCACCGTTCAATTTCAAATTATATAAAATAGATACATTTTATTAATTAGTCCGACCTTAACTTATTGTATTCATGAAAAGATTTAGAACGCCATCATGCATGATGTTTATGAAAATAAAATAAAATCAATACTTGATATAAATATATTCTCTTTCAAATACTTTTATATTTAAAATGTTTTTGACGAGTATCATGCTTTTGTTTTGATAAAACAAAAGTTAAAACACATAAAATTAATGCAATTATTGAATCGATTCATTTTTTTTAAGTTTTTGACTTTGATACGCAATGTAATCCAAGTTTAGAATACAAGAATCATTCAAAAACAAAAATGTCCAGGACTTGATAATTCAATGCACTGACTTGAATTTCATTTTATTTGTTAAATATATAGAGTGGATTTCGTGAGGCAACGAAAACGGCGCAGTTTTCGACTTTCGGTTTAGTCCCGGCATTTTGTCAAGGACAGAATTTTTTGAAGCAAGTGAAATATCCATCATGCCCCTGAGACGCAGAAGGAGGAGATTACAAAATTTCTAAGAGCAGGTAAAATACCAGTTATACCCCTAAGAGGGCGAGAGCAAAACAAGTGGAGGAAATTTCATACTCATCTCACATGAATTCAGGCTTGAGCAACCGAAACCACACTAATTTAATAACAACTACCCAGATTCGCGCCACGTGGAAATTATCATACTGAACCCACTAACCAACCCAACAAAAAAGCAAAGCGATCTTTTCACTGATTATTTTAATTAGTAGCAATTAATTAGTGTTTAGTTGTTCAATAACAAAAAGTGAACGCACCGTCGTTTCCTTTTTATCATCATCTGTAGATCCCCTACCTCCCCCGTCCCCCTCCCCTATATCCATTCGTGACAAACAATTCCAATCACCAGCGACCAAAAAAAAAAAAAAAAAGAAGGAAAAGAATCATCCATTTAAATCAGAAACCCTAAGGAAAATTGTATTTCAATTCAAATTCAAGACTTGTTCTTTATCCTTACAATGATTTAGCCTTGAAAAATTTAAATCCATTTTCACTCTCTTTCTCGGGAGGAACTCTTTCAAATGGGTCTCTGCAACTCCAAGCCCTCCCCTGACCACAAGTCGTCTAAATCTGATCCTCTTAGCGCATCAATTCCAACCAAGGACAACCCTGTTCCTGCTGTTACGACTTCCACTTCAGTGAATGGTGAACCAAACAACTCTGCCAATGCTGCTAATGATAAGCAGAGGAAGGAGGGAAATACCGTAAATGAAGGCAAAAAGTCTCCATTTTTCCCCTTCTATAGTCCCAGTCCAGCTCACTATTTGTTTTCCAAGAAGTCGTCGCCTGCGAGATCTTCGGCCAACTCCACGCCCAAGAGGTTTTTCAAGCGCCCGTTCCCTCCGCCTTCGCCCGCAAAGCATATAAAGGCCGTGTTGGCGCGGCGGCATGGCTCCGTTAAGCCGAATGAAGCCTCCATTCCCGAAGGCGGCGAAGCCGAGCCGGCCACCGGCCTCGATAAGACTTTCGGATTCTCCAAGCATTTCGGGAATAAGTACGAACTCGGAGACGAAGTTGGCCGTGGCCATTTCGGTTACACGTGTGCAGCCAAGTTCAAGAAAGGCGAGCTCAAAGGACAGCAAGTCGCCGTCAAAGTTATACCGAAAGCCAAGGTCTGTATATGCCTGTAAACATGTCTGTTCAATTAGTTGTTATTTTGGACGATTTACTTTGTAGAGCTTAGATCTGTATGTTGATATCGCTTTCAGTTATAAATTTTAACTTAAGTGGTAGCAAAATATAAATTTTATCTTCTGAGATCAATTTGATTGCAATTGTTACTGAAAGTTGAGCAATCTTTTTTTTTTTTTCTAGTTCGATAATGTTATGTGAACTGTCATGGTTTCTTGAAACTTTCCAGGGCGTGGTAATCTTTGGAATGTGTTGCTTGCTTGTGTTTAATTTGCTCTTTTTGGTTTCTTTGTATTTTGTTATTAGATGACAACAGCAATTGCGATCGAGGATGTGAGAAGGGAGGTGAAAATCTTGAGAGCTTTGACCGGACATAACAATCTTGTAAAATTCTATGATGCATATGAGGACAATGATAATGTCTATATTGTAATGGAGTAAGTTCTGATTGCTGTATCACTTATGAATGACAATGACGTGCTCCTTTACTTGGGGTCTCTTTCACAATATCTTGATAAATGTAATTTATCTTTCAGGTTATGTGAAGGTGGGGAGCTGTTGGATAGAATACTTTCGAGGTACTATTTTTGGTGCTAACAGTATCTAAATTCATTGTTTAATGAGCTTGTCTAATTCTGGATGCTATTTAAGAGCCTTAGAAATTGGAAACATATGAAGAAAAGTTGGTCAAGAGTTTGCTGCTTATAAGGTAGCTTTTATTTTATGCAGGGGTGGAAAATACTCAGAGGATGATGCAAAGGATGTCATGGTACAAATTTTAAATGTTGTTGCTTTTTGCCACCTTCAGGGTGTGGTGCACCGGGATCTTAAACCTGAGGTGAAATAAAATTTCATTTTTGCATTACTATTTTTATTTATTGATTTGTTGTTTTTGTTACTATTTGTATGGAGGGTGAGGGGTTCAGGCTGAGATTCGAATCTGCCAATGCATTACTCAGTTATTATTTGAGTCTTTGATTGGTCGGTTTTTGAGTGTGTCAGCCTTACTGGGAAGGTAATTGAGTAGATTCTTACTTTTTGGACTTGAGATTTTATTTCTGGGCATCAAATGAGAATAAAATGCTTTTGGCTTGGCAAGAGAGTCCGGTTTCAACTCATTTTAGGTTTTAACTGCTACCTAGAGGTTTGTTAGTCTTTTTTAAGTAGGTTTCTCTATAATGGGGAGGCACAGTCCATAATAGTCTTCTTACACATTAAATAGGAAATTTGTTTCAGAAGACACATCTTTTGGCTTGACTTCACGGCAACTTAACAACGAAGTCCAAAAGATGACGTGTCAATAATTTTTCAAATATCTTCTGGTAGTAATATTTGTGAAATTGACTGCCCATTTTCATATGCATGTGTGTTATTTGCAATTTCTTTTGTTTTTATGTGTATATTCTCATCTAAGTGTAGCTACTTGCTGGATCAGAATTTCTTGTTTACATCGAAGGATGAAAACTCTATATTGAAGGCCATCGACTTTGGCTTGTCAGATTTTGTGAGACCAGGTTTGTCCTTTACCTAAGGTGTAACATTTTCTGTTTGTTTCATTAGCTCCGCTGAATTGGTTAATAGTCTTTAATGTTTTAATTGGTTTGCAGATGAAAGACTGAATGATATTGTTGGTAGTGCGTACTATGTAGCACCTGAAGTTCTACACAGATCTTACACTACAGAAGCTGATGTCTGGAGTATAGGTGTGATTGCATACATTTTGTTATGTGGCAGCCGTCCTTTTTGGGCTCGAACTGAGTCTGGGATCTTTCGAGCTGTTCTAAAAGCTGATCCAAGTTTTGATGAAACTCCTTGGCCTTCTATGTCTTCTGAGGCAAGGGACTTTGTCAAGCGTTTGCTAAATAAAGACCCTCGAAAAAGAATGACTGCTGCCCAAGCTTTAAGTGAGTACCTCATCTGCTATGATGTCCTTTGTTTTATACATTCGTGAAGTGATCTTAACAATTCTCTGTTGCAGGTCATCCCTGGATAAAAAGTTCCCATGATGTAAAAGTGCCCTTGGATATACTAATACTCAAGCTCATGAAGGCTTACATGCGTTCGTCATCTCTTCGAAAAGCAGCCTTAAGGGTGTGTATAATGCTCTTTATATGAGATTATTTTTACCCGTTCATCTGGTTGTGCCTACTTTAAATGAGCTGTAGAATTTGATATAGAACCACTTTGTTGATCTTGAGTTCAATATTTGTTGAACTTATTTACTTCATTTTGATGAGAAAACTTGTATTTGGTTGTCAAAGATGAAAACATAACAAGGTGCTGCAAGTATCTATCAATCCACTGAATATTATGGACCAACAAAAATTTAAATCATATTAATGTTGAATTTTGCATTCACTGATGATTTTTATTTTATTTTATTTATCTTAAGTGAAGATGTTTCAATCAGGTTCAGCACAAGGTTCAGTAATTTTGTGCATTTAAGATAGTCTAACACATAAGCATTCTATTCTCACTTTTCGTTGGTACTGTTGCAGGCATTGTCCCAAACATTGACTGTGGATGAGCTATTTTATTTGAAGGAGCAGTTTGCATTATTGGAACCAAACAAGAATGGCACTATAAGCATAGAAAATATAAAGATGGTTAGTTTCTTTCAGAATGCCTGAATTCTTTACTTGGAATTTACTGCAAAGAATTCTCTTACACTTTGCTTTGATCAGGCCCTGATGAAGAATTCAACAGATGCTATGAAAGAGTCACGCATTCTTGATTTTCTATCATCAGTAGGTCCTTTGGTTTTCATCATGGAGGTTGCAATCTTTAAGTTTATGTTGTATTCTAAATTTTATATCTTAATTTTTTTTCCCTTTTGTTTTGTATTTTGCAGCTTAATGCTCTTCAGTACAGAAGGATGGATTTTGAGGAATTCTGTGCTGCCGCTCTAAGTGTGCATCAGCTCGAGGCTCTTGATCGGTGGGAACAACATGCTCGTTGTGCCTATGAACTTTTTGAAAAAGATGGGAACAGAGCAATTGTCATTGAGGAACTAGCTTCAGTATGTCATTTTCCTTTTATTTTAGCATAAGAGAGTTTTTGTATGCATGCTTGTCTGGATAATGTTTGATATGTTAGATGTTTAGACTTAGTAGTTTATTTTAGTTCAGCGTCAGTAGTGGTTTTGAAACATGATTGTGGATGTGATGTTCTGTTAGATGTTTAAATGCTTTCTGCAATGTTATCATGAACTTAATTTTTTTTTTTCTTTTTTGGTTTTCCTTTCTCATGTTAAATAAACATCATTACATTTTTTAGTGATATTATCTCGTCAGGAAATAAATGGAACTGTATTCATTTTTTAGATAAATAAGGTTCTAATACTTGAGGGCTCAAAGCATGATGGAGTGATGTACAGTTTATGAAACAAATAATCATTGGTTGTCCTCTGTTTAATGAACCTACGTTGCCTAGAGGATCTTAATGTAAAATTGGGGCTTGCGGGTCCCCAAGGTAGGCCAGAACAATGTGATTAAGTTCTTTTATTTATTAAGGAAAAGTTATCTCTAGTTTTCAGTGCCCGTCAATTTGAATTAGCAAAAGCAATGTCTTGCACATATTTAGTTTTTAGAATTTTTTTACATTACTGTCTCTGCAGTTAACTTCTTGGTTTGGTTGGGTCATAGGTGGAGCACTAAGGTTTAAATTCAGCCTGTGAAGAAAACACCACCTGGACTAATCTATGGCATATGTGGATTTGTTTTTTTTTTTTTTTTTTTTAAAGGAGCTTNTCTATGGCATATGTGGATTTGTTTATTTTTTTTTTTTTTTTTTTCCAGGAGCTTGGCCTTGGCCCTTCAGTACCTGTTCACGCTGTTCTTCATGATTGGATTAGGCATACTGATGGAAAGCTGAGCTTCCTAGGGTTCGTCAAGTTGCTACATGGTGTGTCTAGTCGAACCCTTGCAAAAGCTCAATAGAAGTTTTGTAGCTGATGTAGAAACTTCAAGTACTTTTTGCCTGAAAGCTGTGTTGGCCAATAAAAGAACAGGTGAGAGGTCTTAATAGGCCTGAATTTAAACGGGATTTGCCACTGCAATCATGGCCCCGTAGATTGGGTTCGGAACTAGTATAATCATCTCTACCTCAGAAGCTTTTAGACTTGCACAATTTGGAGTAGTGATGTTTGTGACTACTTGATGCTGTGTGAAGGTGTAGGCAATTATGCTTTTCCACTGTAAAGTTGTAGTTAAAGTGTTCAATTGCAGGTGAGATTATTTCTCAACTGGTTTACTAGACTTTTGATGCTCTGACGTATGGTTCTGTGCTGACAACTTCTCAATATTGGAATGAATTCATCTTTTGTGATCTTCTTACTAGTCAAAAGTTATTTATTCAAAACCTTCTTATGCCTTACAAGCTAATGAGGATGTTCTAACTCTTTGGATGATTGACTAACACTCTATAGTGATCCAGAATTAGTTAAAAACCAATTCATGGCTTCTCTTTGTCTCTTAATCTATTTGATAAAGAATTTTCATTTCGTCCAAGCTTTATCATTGGGTCATCAACCTCTGATATAAGGGATGTGGGGAGATAATACGTTGTCACTAGGATCCCCTTTTAGATGATATCTTAACAATCCTTCTTTCAAGTTTGAATTAGAAAAGGATTGATTTCCAGCATATGCTGTGGCTGTGAGACTCAGAAAAATCCAGCTTCAGGAAGGAGTTTGTTACTTTGTTATCTCACGGGCGTCGGGCAACCCTGTTAAAATGCATCGAGTAATGAGTTGTACTCAGACGACGCTGCATCATCAGAAGAGAGGTGCCCTGGATCGCAATTGTGCTGAAATGATACGACGCAGTATCTATCAGGGCTCTGACAGATGAGTGTCTTATCATTCAAGGAATAGTGATGTAGCTTGCCTTGTAAACCGGTAGTTTTGTTTCTGAAATTGGAAAATCTTCAGTAAGCGCATCAAATAATCTAATGTATCCTTTCATTCAATTAAAACGCTGATTGCATATGCATTTTTCATTAGATTAGTATATAAGTGATAAATCAATGAATAACTCAAATCAATATCCTATGAGTAGATAAGGCGTGAACGGACAAGGAATTCGTCGGTAACCACAAACTTTACTCCATTCATTTTACACAGATTATGTGAAAACTTCTGGATTGTCACGTAGAAACATTTAATTGTACCCTGTAATCAAGTTGATTAATTAGTTTCGAACTTCTTTTATGTTAAGTATGGAATTAAAATTTGATTTTCTTTTTAACTATTTTAATTAGAGATATCTGTAATCGGATTCAATATCAATTTTTTTAAATTATTCTCCTCTACAAATTTATAAAATAAATAATAATAAGAAATATGTTATTATTATTATAAAATATGAATTACCGGCTTCTTATATTTTTTTTGTTTTTCTTTAAGAAAATCAAAGAAATTATAAGATTTAATATTTTTCAAATGTTGCCCCCTAAAAAAAAATTATAATTTTTCATAATTTCTCTAATCTTTTCTTCATCATTAGATAATTGGGTATATGTTTTTGTCTATTGCATTCAATAGTTTGATAAATTTTTTTAATAATTATTATTAACCACCCCTATCTTTTTTTTTTTTCACTCATATAAGACATTTATCCTTTTTCTCTTCTCTCATCCTTAAGTTTTGAAAAAATCTCTTCTCAAGTCCTCCTGTTAAAAATTCTGTTAGTTAATATTTATTAACCTCCATATTCTAATAAATTTACCATTTTACCCTTATTAACACATAAAAAATAACTAATTTTTTAATGATAATATTAAGTTAAATGATCAAATTACCCTTGAAACAAATACCGATCTGTGTTAATATTGTCTACGAAAAAGTAATTTTAATATGTGTTAATATGTGTTAAGGTAATTTGATCATTTAATTTAATATTATCTTTTAAAAATTTAGTCATTTTTTTTTATATATGTTAGTAAGGGTAAAATAATAAATTTATTGAAATATAGAGGTTAATAGATGTTAACTAA
>JANKKB010024292.1:16009-66675 GCA_026225775.1 Bursera palmeri
TTTTTTTTTATGCTAGAGTTATTGGGTTCTATAACTTTAAAGCCAAATAGTTATATCATCTAACTTATTTTTAAAAAAATTATTATTTTTAAAAATATTTCTTTAACTTTGAATATTGTATGTAGAAGACATTACACATTTTGTATTATATAATATAGAGTTCGTTTAATTTTACTCTTTGTTAGATGTCATGATGATGAGCTTTTGAAGTTAATAATAATATAAATTATCATCATAGGATGATCATATATGTAGGTTCCAAATTGAAAATAGTGAATAAAACAGAAGAACTCATTCACCTGTACATTATGTCTAAACAAAATAAATATTGTGAATTTGATATTTGTAATGAAAATATATATATTTGATATGTAAATTGCGATGAATATGGAAGAGAGATGAAGATAGAAAAGATTTTGTGGTGATACAACAGTTTGAGACTTTTTTTTCTTCGGATATTAAATTGTAAAAGTATGCTTTTTCTTAGGATAATGAGATTCTTATACCAAAAATTTTTTTTTCCATCAAATAATAGAAATGAGAATACTTTATTCTCATTCAGATTTTTTGGTGCATTTTTATCAAACCAAATGCCCTCTCAGTATAAAACTAAATTAAATTAATTTTATCTTCAAGTACAACTTTTTTTTGTTGAAATAAAAAATGAATTCAAAAATATAAATTAGCTTTTGGAGCTAATAACTATTTTAACAACTAATAAAAAAAACCTTCCAAATTATTTGTAAATAAATAAATGCATAAATATTTTATTAAAGAGTTAATAGCTGTTGTAGTAACTAATAAAAAACCCTCGTAATTACTTGTAAATAAATAAATAACAATTGAAATTTCCATCATTACCAAAAAAAGAAAAAGAATCGCTTAGTTCCTACTCATAACGTGTCGACTTTATAATGAGTCGATAGGAAAGTAGTGACAAACGAAAATTGGAACCGTTCACGGTAACGGAGTAGGAGAATTGTGAACTGCTTTCGTAAACGACATGTCGGGGGGAAAGGGGAAAGGACGCAGTTTGATTTGTCTTTCAGAAGAAGAAGAAGAAGAAGACGACGACTACGAAGACGGCGAGAGCAGCAATTATAGTTTCAGGTATTCATCTTTTTTTTTTTTTTTTAATCTCCGTTTCAACGATCGTGAGTCTTGAAGGCTAATTATATTTGATTTTTACGCCTGTTTGTTTGGTTAGTGAGGATGAGAGTGATGCTGTGGCGGAGGAGGAGGAGGAGGAGGAGGAGGAGGAGGAGGATAGGCAATCAGATGATGATGACGAGTCTCTCTTCAACAGAGTCATCCGCCTTCTTGAAGGTTTCTTTAAGCAATCCATTTCAACTGCATTCATAGAATTTATTTAGGTTTATATTAGTTGATTTTGATTGATCCCTTTGATTCATGTATCGTTTTATTTCTTGTATAAATTTGTTTACTTTCACCAAGTTCTACTTCTTTAATGAGATATTAGGCAAAAAATTTTTGGTATTTGCAGGCTTTCACCAAAAAAAAAAAAAAAAAAACNAAGTTCTACTTCTTTAATGAGATATTAGGCAAAAAATTTTTGGTATTTGCAGGCTTTCACCAAAAAAAAAAAAAAAAACTAGGCCGTGTAAACATCAAAGAGTTGCTTTTATTGTTCTTAAAGTATGTGTTTAGAGTTTTAAGCACATTCCTGTTAATTAGTATCTGTCATTGCTGTTTAGGTTGAATCAGAAAAGATTTTCGGGCTCTTTGGACAACTTCAGTTCTTGTGCTAGTGGTTATTTTATCTAAGGTTGTAAATTGTTGATTCATATAGCTGAAAGTACAAAGCAATTCAGGCAGTTAATAGTTAAGATATAATGATAATAAGTGTCATCTTCTCATTTAACAGACTGTTGTAATTGAAACTTTCGATATCATTGTTTGATATTTCTCATAACACCTGTATTATGCTTGTCGTAGATTGGTAAATTTGGAATCTTATGTTGGACCTTTTGTTCCACAGAAGGGGGTGATCTTCGAGCTTTAAACGTCAAAGCATGCAAAGCTTATTTACGCAAGCACAACCTGAGAGTATCTGGTACAAAGACAGTGTGTATACAAAGAATAAAAGAGCACTGGAGGTAAGTAGTTCTAGGCTATATGGCCTCTTATCATCTTCATGTTTTTTCTACAGGATAATGTTACTTTTTTTTTTGCTTGTTTGATGATAATGATCATATATGTATTGATTAGTTGTTGGGAGTAGAAGTTGTTAATATTGTAACAAATAAAATATTAATTCAGTTGGATTTAGAGTGCAGCCTGAATACAGTGGAGTCGTGGAAATTTTGAAGATGTCCTATAGAATTAGACATAATGAGAGATCTTGTGGTCCAACTTCTAATATCGTACTAGAACATTTCTAAAATTGTGCTCAACACGTGAGGCTTATAGATAGCCCATGAGTACACTTTGGGTTCTCCGGTATCCTACTCTGTCCTCAATACTTTCCACATGCTTGTGGATAACACTCTTCACTCACAATTTCTTCAGTTGGATGCTACAGTTATTGTATTCTTGCCAAATATTGTCCTGAAACCTAGTTGTTAATATTGGTAAGTCCAAATGATTAGATGATGATATCATTTGAGTGGGGAAATAGTATGAGATGGGATGGACTAGTACATGCATGGTTGAGTTTGTTAAGGTGTCATTTATTTGAAAGGGGAAAAAATGAAAAAATATATGAAGTATGATGGTTTTATGTCTTTTTCTGAGCCATTTCAAATTAGCAACTTGCTGACTAGGTATGTTGTTTTCCAGAATTAAAGATGGAAATGGTGAAGTCCTCTATCCAAAATCATCCTTTGTCATCAATTGTACAGGTAGGTATTTTCTGTATTCATCTGCTAATTTATTTCACTTTTGAGGCATTTTGGTGACAATTAGAAAACTTCATCACTATATGCAGGTGATGTCTGTCAGGGCGATGTTGTTTTGTTTGCACAGAAAGTTTACAAGAAGTATTCCAGTCTTCTTTAGTATTTTTTCCCTTGCTATACTTTTTATAGCACACTAAATTCCTTTTTCATTGTAAATTGATGACAGGTTTGACAAAGTGACTAGGTATGGGAGGCTTCTTGGAAAGAGAGTTATTGCTGGGAGGGTTGTCAAGGAAAGCTATGGTGCGGCCAAACAACAGCATACTTTTACGGTAAGGATTAAGAGATGTTCATTTTTTGTACAAAATTTAAGTTCATTATGGTCTACTTGGTGGTGTATACACGTGGTAATTCTAAGTTATAAAATTCTTTGTTTGCTGGAATGATTTACCTCTCCCGTGATTGACAGCTGCGAATAAATAATTGTCTGCATCTTTCTTATCTTTCTTTTTTCTTAGCTGTTTAATGCTTCGTCTATTGCATCTTTTTTTGTGATGTGCAAGATTGAAATATTGTGGAGCAAGGGGATTAACAAATTGGCTCCACTTTATCCTTTGCTTGTGAAGGGCCGTAACCTTTATAAATTGAAAACTTTTAGGCAGGTAAGTGGTTTACTTACTCATGTTAACAATATTAAAGTGTCAGTTTATTTACATTCCTTGTCCACCGCAGCGTTGGAATAGTGAAGCAGAAAGGGTTAATGTGCTTGCTGAGAAACATGCACGAGGTACAGTAGCAAGATTTGTTAGAGAAGAGAGGAAAGCAAAGAAGACATGGTCCACAAATGGGGGTATAGAGAGATACATTATTTATGTGTCTCATTTTGTTTCCTTCATTCTTATGCGTGGTTACTCTATGTCTCACTCAGTACTCTAATGATAATTAGGTGCAAAACATCAAAAGCATTTCCATCATACAAGATCTCGGGCTAGTAAGACAACGGAACTAGGGAAAAGGAAGGGTTTGGACAGACTTGGAAAAGCTATCCCTCAGCTAGAAGAAAAATTCATTAATCATCGTCAAGGTGATTTGCCAAGAAATCTGAGTTTCAGGCAAAATGAAAGGTCAGAAAAGTCTCAGTTTTCTCAGAGCCATAAGAAATTCCATCATCCGAACAACAGTAAAGGCCCAGCCCTTTATTCATATAAACCAGCCCAGGGTCCTTATCCATCTCAAATACATGTACACCAGCATAATGCTCCATTACATTTATCTGATCATGACATGGGCCAAACTTCAACTATGATGGGATTGCCGCATTTCAAGCCTTACTGTGACATGTCCGTGATGCCTACTTCACGAGATAAGGAGTACTACCATCAAAATTACACCCACCATCCCAACTCAAATCTCAACTACAACTTCAAACCAAGGAATTCGAACCATGTTCCAAGGTTCATGGCTGCTGATACGCCTTCACATCGGTTTTCTTCCAGAACCGAGGAATACAGACAGAGGAAGAATGACTTTCAACCTTTTTTGAGGTAGGATGTCTTGCTGGAGATCTGAAAACTGCATTGCATCTTCTCTTATGCTTCAAACAAGCAGGATGATAGGCTTCCTACAATTTCCCAAATTTATCAGCATCATTTTTCTCTCCAGGCAATGTTACAGGTGGAAGCTTCCATTTCATCTGATTATAATTACATCGGTACAATCTAGGGTTGACAGATATACGATAGCAAGCTGCCAAATTTTAATTTCTTGTTCATATAGAGGATAAAAATCATGTGTTAAATGATAGCTTGTGCAAAACCTATAAGATATGAAGATGAGGAAATGACAAGAACTATAAATGGTGGCTTGATTTGTCAAAAAAAAAAAAAAAAAAGTTTCAGCAGCTNAAGAACTATAAATGGTGGCTTGATTTGTCAAAAAAAAAAAAAAAAACGTTTCAGCAGCTTTATGTTGATAGCTATTTCCTATTGCATTGTCTCATTCAATGGCAACTTGCCTATATTCCATTCCCGCAAGCTGTTTTTGGAATCTAGCATTAGTATTTGCTTTTAAGACCTGCATAAGCCCGGTTTCCATTTTAGTAAAGTTCCCCTTCGTCTTTTCCTGGATTCAATTTTTTCACTTGCAATCTTAAAAATTAAGCTTGATTTTCCTGCTCTTTTGTATCATCTGAGAGTTGCAGGGCTTTATTTATAAGGCGTCAGTCAGACCACAAGGAATCTGGCCGCCTAAGTTGTCTTTTTTGGCGCATATCGTTTACTGTTTGTTTGGTCTGACCTCTCCCAATTGTCCTTTTTTTTTTTACCCGAACATTGAAAGAGATTTTTTTAGAACTTTTATTTTCATATCTCTGATAACAAATGTATTTATTTAAAATTTAACAAATCTGGAAGAAATTGAGTGTTAAATCTAATGTGATACTTATATATGACTCCTCCCTTCAATTTATCTTTTTATATGTGAATCTAGCGACTCTATCTGATAAATAGAAGCCCTTTACTTTTTAATGGAGGAGCAAATATAACCATAAAAAAATGAACAAAGCAAAAATTAAATTCATGGTGAATCTTGTCTTAACTTCTGATGTAAATATGAAAAAGTTTGAAGAAAATTTATGAAGAATTTTTATATTAATTTGAAAGTAGTTGAAATTGAGAATCTTAAATGGTGATTAAGATTCGTAGTAGCAACGAGAAAGAATTGGCTGACGTTACAATTGACAATGAACTGTACTATTATTGTTATTATTGTTAAAACTTCTGTGATTGGACCGGTGAGTGAGAATCCGATGATTGAGTATTCATTTGCTGTCAGTGCAAACACATGAAGAAGACTATACCCCACCAACTTCCAAACCAAATGACGGCTCAGCTCTCCACACAAAATATCAATTTCCATATCATCAGCTTTTCCATTGCTTTCGTCTTCCCTATTCCTTTTTTTTTTTTTTTTTAAAAAAAAAAAGAAAAGGAGAAATTCTTTAATTATTTATATTTTTCCTGCTTAAGAAAATAATGATTGATGAGATTCAAAAGGCCCTCTATAAAGAAGGCTTGTCACTTGTGTGTCCTAAATTAGAACACGAAGTCCTTCTACCATCATGCAAACACTGTCCCCCTTCCCACTCCTCTCTGTCTCTCACACACTCATACACGCCCCAACTTAACCATCTTCTCCTCCTTCCTCACTCCATTCAAATGTTATTAAAAATAATTTAACTTTATTAAAGAGATTTACCAATAAATAAATAAATAAGATTTTAGTCCTTTTTTTTTTCTTGGAATTTTAAAATATTTAGAAAAGAATAAGATTTTAGATTAAAGCTTAAAAAAGGAAGGATAAATAATCCCTTTTCGTGACTTTATATGATAAGGCAAGAAATTAAGTTGGAGAACATGAAGAAAATCAAGCTTTAATAACCACACAATCTGTACAAAAATGGAACCACACACGATGTTATGCAAGAGTGTTGCCGTAACGACCTTTCAAACCTACCCCTAAAAGAATCTATGAACAAATAATCCACAAAACCTATGCCCTCCGCAATGAAATGCTATACCTTTCACACTTGTTCCATCCCAGGAGCCAGCGCCAGAGCCAGGCCCTGGCAGCCATATGAATGTTATACATATTATAGAAGACAAGAAGGACTTGTAAAAGATGATGATGATGAACTGCAAATTGAAGGATAAATTAAAGTGGCAACTGGGCTGCCAATGCCATGCCAAAGACAACTAGTAGAATCTGGGGTTGGAAGGACGAAGATCAATCTCTTGGGTCCAAGCCGTTCGGTCTTGAACATGCAAGTGCCAGTATGTCTGAGCCAGCGAGTCTGGGTCCATCGTCATCATGGACCCGTCCCCTCCACCTCCGCTCTGTTGTTGCTCCCCAACCAACGATCGTTGTGATGTCGATGGTCCCCTGCTTTTAATTTTAATAATAAAAAAAATGGTAGTCAATATATCGAAATTGAACTCAACTAGTATTGGTTACTCAAAAATCTGATCTCTCTCTCTCTCTCTCTCTCTCTGTCTGCATCTGATGCAATGAAGTTAACATTCTACTTAGCCAGATTCCTTAACATGTACACAGCATTAAGAGGAACCAGAACCGTTGAAATTTTGAAAAAAGAATGTTGGAATCTGCAAATATCAACACCCAGGTTCCAACCGAGTATAATAAAGTAATCTTATCTGATGGACTAACATAGATATTTTTCATGGCAAAAATAGTGTAACAGAAGAAGAATGGAGAAGAAGCAAGTAATTACCTTGGTGGGCCAACAACACCATCAATGATGACATGGGCGACGTGAACGCCAAGGGGTTGGAACTCTCTTGCCAGGCATTGAGATAGTGCTCTCAATGCGAATTTACCACAGCCTGTCTCGTATATAATTCCAACCAGAAAAAGAAGAAAAAAACAGTAAACTACTTTATCTATGCACTTATTAAGAAAAAACTTAAAAAAAAAAAAAATGAATCTGATGATTCTTGATCAGCTCCCTCAAGTGAATTTTTCTAGGAGAATAGTAGATTGTTACATAGTTCAGAGAAACCCGCGATGCCACTGACAGAAGCTGAGCAACCAGTGAAGAGAATGGTTCCCTTTCCTCTTTCCACCAGGAAGAACCTGCCCATAAAAAAAAATAAAAAAAATAATAATAATAAGAGAATTCCAACTTCACTAACTAATCCTGTAATCCAAATTTGGATAAAAAAAAAAAATCTTTCTTTTCAATCAAAAGAATATGATGAGATCGGGCTTGGATGTGGAAAGAGTAAGAGTAGAAAACGAAAACAAGTGTTGCTACTTTTACAACCAGTGTGTGCTACTGAAGCCTGAACAAAAAATTAAGATATCGATGATCCCAGAAGTCCTTGTTGATGTTATAATGACTGGATGATGTGGTTCTCTCCTATCCATAACTGGCTACTAATATATTATATTGAGAATATTGCATCCACTAAAGTGAATCCAATTAAATCCAATCTCCGTTCTAATTCAAGGAAAGTTAAATTATTGATTAAGATATTAGCTCTCCGTTCATAGCATATGATAATAAGGAAGTTTGGTTATATATCTCAAGATCTTAACATAATATGAACAAGTTTCAAGCTTTGTTTTCATCAAGAATGCTCCTCCATATGGCTGTTTGATGATTGAAGGGACAGCAGTACCTGCTGTGCACAAAGGAAAGCACCAACGGAGGAGATAGCGATGGATTTCTCGAAAGAATCGATGCGAATATCAGTGAAGTTGGTGGGCTGCCAAGAGGCTGCCTGGTATGCATTGTATACAAGCACTTCAACAAATCCTAGTGAAAGAACTCCTTCAAATGCCTCCCTTACGCTTCTTGACTCTGAGCAGTCAATTCTGATGGCAAAGACTTGTCCTTTCTCTTCCCTTGCTATCTCATCCGCAAATCTCGATAACCTCCCTGTAAGTAATATTTCAAATACTAGTCACTAATTAGCCAGAAAGAAACCAAATGCTTCGAAACACTTTTTAAAGTTCCTTTCTCTTCTCTCATTTTCTTTCCTTCTTTCCGTTAATATCAAACCAAAAGAAGAACACCCAGGTCACGGGCGAGAAACAAGAAAGAGAAATACCTAAGTCACGGGCGAGGATGGCGACGGTGTAGCCTTCATGGGCGAACTTTCGGGCTATGGATCGGCCCAGTTTGGGTCCAACACCAACAATGGCAGCGATGCCTCTGCAAGAGCCTGAGCTGGACATGCTGCGCATCTTTGCTATTGATGTGAGAAGTACCAACACGGCAACACCAACACTCTTTCTGATTATTGTTGATCTTTTAATTTTACCTTTCCTGCTTGACTACTTCAATGAGAATTCAGATTTTATGCAGAAAACGAGAGAAGTACTGTGCGTAGTTATGCTCTCTCCTCCGTCACTGTCTACGTCGTTGCCTCCTCAGCAAGAAGCATTTCTCAGCTTTGCGTAGTCTTGCCTCCACTTTTTATATAATCCCACTAGCCTCCTCTCTCTCTAAGCACCCTCTAATCAGCGTTATTGTGATTATCTCTTCGTTTAGTGGTTAATGGTTGTGATAAATTATCATCCATGCAAGTTCTGCGTGGTAGGTAAGAAGTCCTTTTATGTTTTAAAGTTTGAAACAAATTGTTTGCTAGTGACTAAAATCAACGGGGGATATGTCAAAATTGTGACGTTAGCTGCTGCTAGAGCTAGCTAGCTTGTCTCGCACGGTGCCCAATAAACCAATTACTAATCCCACGTATGCAAATGCAATTCGTTTCTCAACTTTTCACTTGCTTCTCATAAGTACGTAATTAACTAGTTCACACTCGCCCTTTTATTACGGTGCACAAATAAAAGTTGCTGGCCGTGCTGCTATGCATTAGTCTCCCACACCAAACGGGACCGGAAAAGAGATTTAGATGTACTTTTAGCTCCATTTAAATGGCAATGTAGCATCCTTCACTTTTTTGTGCTGCTTTAGCCGTGTATGCTATTTGTACCTGCCTGTCCTATCATCTAATTGTTAGCGTAAAATTAATGTTGGGATTCGTATATTTTTTAATTAAAAGTTGCAAGATCAAATAACAATTAGTTTTGATTGAATTCTCGGTTCGATCCTTACTTGATTAATTAAGTTCTGATCAAGTGGCAATTGGTTTTGCTTCATCGATGGAGAATATTTTGTGGGCAAATCTAAGACGGTCCTACTGCATATTTTAAGGGCTTTGTTCTCGCGGAAATGTCAACTTTAACGGCAACTTGGCCTACGTCGTTCATCCTGTGTCTTTTCTGAGGTTATTAATTAAGTTAGTGTAAACTGGGTACTTTGCCATACATTATCTCTCAATCACAGAAATTTTTATGGTTATGTGATTAGTATCATTGGTTTTGAGATATAGAGATGGCGACATCCCTCCAATCATAACCCAACTCAGCTTTTGTGGCTTTCCAATATAGGCTAGGCCGATACTTTTAATGCTGCTTCTGGAATTGGCTACGCGGAAACAGAACTGTCATTCAATTTCCCACTTGCATCCGAACTTACTCCTTTTTTTAGCACTTGTAAATTCTCTTTCCTGCTTCTGCTCTGTCATCTCGCATTCCAGGCTTCATGTTCTTGTCATTTGTTTTCCCAAGAGCCCCAGTTCCCGAACCCTCTCTTTTACCTGACGCATTTCATGTCCTTTTCCCATTGAAATGCTACGGTATATCAATTAGTATTTATCAGATAAGTGCACAAGTGAACTGAATGTTGATGTCAGCTATTGGAACTTGATGACCTGAATGAAGGAAAGTTTAAAATACTTATGCAACTCTGGTTCCTAGGTTTAACGACCTTTTATGCCGACAACTCCTACGAGCCCACCGTCAATTTTAAAGTAAAGACTTCTTCTTTGTACATGGACACACTCGGAACTTTGACACATTAGATTTATTATTTTATCGAAAGAGAAAATGAAAAAGAAGTTCTTGTAATAATAGATAAGGATTCAATTCAATCATTAACTATGGGCCCGGGCGTGAAAGCTGTTGCATCTCAAATTCTCAATCTTTGTGAGCTTGTGAGTTCTTTAGATAACGCGTGGCCCCTTCATGGATTCTTTTCCAGGCAGCAGTGGGTCTTCCTCCACACTTACACTACTCTGGCACCAAGCAAGAATGTTTTCTTTTCTCTTTTATTTCATTCGAATAATATTTTTATATTATTTTACAACAAAAAATCAAACGGAATAGCTTCTTAATTGTTTATTATTTCCAAATGGTTAGACGCTTCAGTACGCAAATTTACCTTGTGTTTTGGGCCAGAAACATTCCAAGTCTAGAACGTGGCTACGTGAATATCATGTATATGTGTTGGCACTTTTAACAACTTATGGCCATTTTCGCTTTATTCTCCATTGAAAATGTCACATTCCTATGCTTATATGACCCAATAATGAAAAATCTGCGATGGAGAAGTAGATGAAGACAAGTATTTAAGTAAGATGAATGCCCCCCTAGCTGTGGCTGAAATTCGGGCTTGGACCAAATGAAGAGGGCCGCCATCTTTCTTGATGATTAGGTAATCGAATTTGAGTCGGTTGCTTTCGAGCGATTAGGTCTCATTACTATGCAAATGATTTGAGCCTAACTACCTCAGCGACTCTTGCCTTATTCAATGGCTACCATTCAGATTAGAGGTTGGACATTGCATTGGTAAAACCAGAAACAAAGGTCTCAAATAAAAGGTTCGTATTTACCGAAGATTGATTGAAGAATTTGGAGTTGCTAAATCCAAGATGGCCCCATAAGGTCCATTCTCATTCAATGAAATTCAGGTTCTGAATTATGTAAACACCGCTCTTTTTTCTCCACTCCAAGGACCACTTTGACTGTATTCTGAATGTATATGACAAAATGCATTAATTACCAGGCTTAGCCTTAGCTCACTAATTGGTTTAAGGAGGATTGTTGTTGATCGTTTCCTCTTCCCGTGAGCTTTCCCCCTCTCAATGCATGTTCTGTAAAAGCATTTTAAAAGATATACATGTTCCAAGCTTCTCTGATTGGCCCAGGAAAATTAATAGTCTCTGAATATTTAATCCGAGTTCCAATTTTTGTTTATCGTCTGTCCGTGTGATGATAAACTAACAAATTCTTATTTCATTGTCAATGGAATTGGAACAAATCTTGGATCTCTTCTAACAAATTCTTACTTTTTTCCTAGTGCCACTGAAAACCATTCATTCCATCGATTTATAGATCTATACTGCGATATACCGCAGTGAGTCTAGTTAGAAACAAGTCAGGTGTATTTAATAGGACTCTTTTTTTAAAGAAATCATCTATGAGCCCAATTATTATGGGTCTATTCCAACTATCAGACTCAAACGCAAGAGGCTAAAATAGCCCATTAAAGACCCAATTAGCCCGCCGGAGTTCAAGTCCGAACTACTCAAGCACCATTCTACTTCCTTATACGAAAGCTCTCTCTTCCTCAGTTTTCGCTGTCTGGAGATCGTGATCTCGCCGTTCTTTGCCTCATTTTCCTACTTTTTTCACAATTCGATGAACTCCATTTTCACGTAGAACATTTATAAGGTAACAGCAACAACACAAATCTCATTGCTTTCAAGTAAGATCAGATTCATCTCTTGATTTCATTACGATCTGAATCAGTCGTGCTAAATTAAATATCGATTTTGTATAGTAATGTTACAAGTTTGAAACAGAAGAAACGTAAATGGAGTGGACCACAGTGCAGCATCTGGATCTACGCCACGTAGGTCGTGGCGATAACAAACCCTTGCAGCCTCATGCTGCCGCGTTTCACCACAATCAGGCGCTCATCGCCGTAGCAATTGGAACCTACATCATTGGTAATTCAGTTAATCAGTGGATTCTAACAAACTGTCTCATGTGGATTTTGATTTTACTATAATTTAAAATTCAATTTTTTTTTTCGTGTGCGCGCTTGCAGAGTTTGATACGTTAACAGGAAGCAAGATTGCTTCTATTGATATCGGTTCACCTGTTGTTCGCATGGGTTATTGTCCTACCAGCAGCCATGCTGTTATCGCCATTCTTGAGGTTCGTACTAGTTGTTATTCACTGTTTCTTTTTCCTTGATGTTTTGGGCTGCATTTGAAGGCCTTATTTGGTTACCTAACAGTTAGTGTTTCGAAACTTTCATACTGTAGGATTGTACAATTCGGTCCTGTGATTTTGACACCGAGCAAAGTTTTGTCTTGCATTCGCCTGAAAAAAAGATGGAACAAATTTCTGTTGATACAGAAGTCCATCTTGCATTGACACCTCTCCAACCCGTTGTATTTTTTGGTTTCCACCGGAGGATGAGCGTAACTGGTCAGTTTGATTAAATCCTCAAGTGTAGTTATGGTTGGGATTCAGTGTTTACGCTTTAGATTTTGTTTCTACTTCTATGTCACCACCTATCATTATATCAGTCCTTGAGCTATTTCTAATACTTGAACTATTCTGTATGAAGTTGTTGGAACTGTTGAAGGAGGAAGGGCTCCTACAAAAATAAAGACAGACTTGAAGAAACCGATTGTAAATCTTTCTTGCCATCCCCGCCTTCCTATTCTGGTAAGAGTTCAATTTGCTTCTGATTGTTTTCTTTAGTTATGTTGGCCACTGGTAGGGCTATAAATGCATTGAGATGATCCTGATCCAGTTCTTTAAATTATATTAAATCTGATAATCTGTGGAACAATAAAGAGGTCAACCAAATTCAAATCTATTAACTATTGATTTTTATTTTAGTTCTAAAGTTTATTCATTCTGTTTTTAAATGTGTTTGTTTCTTAGCCAAATAAATAAAATGAAATTTTATTTTAATCTATTATCAATTTAAGTTTCAAAATTAGTTGAACAAAGCCTAGTTTCCCTGCTCGAGCTATGAGACAACAAAGGTTAATTCTTGTTTAATATCTCGGATATGTAACATGTTTACATATCTAAAATTGGGAAAATCTAGATATTGCAATATGTATCATATTCCATCATTAAAAATCAAAAGACAAGAATACTTTTTTGCAATGTCTATTTGGAGTAAAAATGTTGAGATATCCAGGCTTTTAACTTAGAAACCACTAGTTTTGCTATTCTGCTTATGCTTCTCTCTTAGTTGCTGAAGATTCGGGAGCCTTTTGTTTGCATGGTTATTTGTGGCTGGAGTAGGGATGGGACCAGGACCTTGCCTGGTGAGCTCTGGGAGGAGTCTGCCTAGTCTTGGCCAAGGCCTGGATCTGGGCCTGGGGATTTAGTTATTAGACTCAACATCATCATTACTATAGAAAATAAAAGATAATTTAAATGTAATTATATACGTTAAAAGGAAGCTTAACTTTGTAACAGTTCGACATCACTGGATTGATCACTAGTTGGTCAATCCAGAAGCCCTCAATTTCTTGTCCCAGTGGCAGGGATGGATACCACAATGGGAAAACTCAGCCCTGGACTGGCTTAGACCTTGGGGCTGGTATTCATCTAACACTTTTGATATTGGTAATATATGTTCCCAATTTTTTCCTTAAAAAAATGGTTTCAGTACAGTTTTCATTGATAGTATACCCTTATGATTATATAGGCTCTACTAGAAAATAAAAGTGAAAACAGTTGCGTATTTCAGAGGGTTGTATACTTCTTTTGTATACAATTTTATATTAACTGAACTTAAGTTGTAAGGAAGTTCCTAATGTCTTCTTTTTGTGATGAGTGTTACCTTATATTCACATATCATTCCTATCCAATTTTCTTTTCCTTTTATTGAAACCTTTGTGTAAGAAGGATTGTGTTAAAAATTGGTTATTTGCCAAGTAATAAAATTATTAGTTACTATTGTAAGACAAACTTGGTTTTGTAAGATGTCACTAACAGTAAAAGATTATTAAACAATCAAACATTAATTGTTAGAGGACAAACTGCATTTTTTAAAAAATTTCTATTAAATTATGGTATATAAACTTTCTGATGTCATTAAGTCTCTCAGGAGGGTTATCAGATTTCGTTATGATATATTCTTGTTCATTTGGTACTTATTAGAACTTGTCATGATTGTAAACAAATTAACTGAAATTCAATCTTCTTGATACATGGCTTCAACATTTCAAATTTAATACATTGCAGCACTTGTTACCATGTGTGATAGCTTAATTATATATTCAATCTTCTTGATACTCATTCTCAAGTAACTTCTGACAACTAATGTTTAATTTCTATTGCTGTTTCCAGTATGTAGCTTATGCAGATGGTTTGATTCGAGCTTACAACATCCATACATATGCTGTTCATTACACACTACAACGTGAGATGTGAAAAACACTTTAGCGCTAGGATTTGATATATATCAGCTTCTTATTGAACAAAAGATTGTCCTTTTTCTTGTTTTGCTTCTGTTGCAGTTGACAATACTATCAAACTAATTGGTGCTGGTGCATTTGCTTTTCACCCTACGCTGGAATGGATTTTTGTTGGTGATAGACGGGGTACACTTCTAGCATGGGATGTATCAACAGAGAGACCTAGTATGATTGGAATGTAAGTCATTTGCATATATGTCATTTTTTGGGGTAAATCTACTAATTCAATGATTTTAATTTTTCTAACCTTCCGCCCTTATTTTCATCGTCTTGCATCTTGATTGAACAAATAGTTGAGACTGGAAGTGCTTCCTCTCTACAAATTTTGTGCAAGTTTTAGTAGAGGAATTTAAAATTAGAAACGAAGTTCTTTTTGAATAAACTGGGAATATTGACATTGGCTCTTTTTATTAGGATGGAGGATTCATATTTTTTACTCCTTTTTAAGAATTCAATGAATTTTATAATTTTTTTCCTTCATCTATTTCTTTTGGTCAAAAGGTTGTTCTTTTATGTACTTGTTTGTATACTTGATTATGCTTACTTGGCATTCTTCTAGTTAGATTTATATCAACAAAGGCAGGCAAAATCAGTATAAGCCAGTATATCTGTCTGTTAGAAATTGCTACTTCTTGCTATGATAACTGCTTCTTTGGTTGGGTGTATCTACAAGCCAAAAGAGCTTTTCTGATATTAAAATCTTTACTCAAAATATTTTAAAGCTGTAATTCAAGAAAAACTTTTATTTCTTTTACAACCACTAGCATAAGCTCAGTATAGGCTTCTCCAGATTTTTATTTATTTATTTTTTAAAATAACTTTTAAAATGTCAAGGATATCACCTCATCTTATTTTAAAGATTCCACTTTATCTTTTCTTTACAGCGAAACCACTTTGATAATTGATTGCTATTAAGTACTTTTATATTTGTGGAATGAAACGACCCTTTTTCGTAAGACTCTCTCCTAGAAGGTCTACTTCTATACGCCTACTAGAAAAAGTCATACCAAACGGAACATATATCAACGATGCTTGAACACTCTTGGAGTTTACCTAGTGACTAAGTGGAATTCCGATTTTAACTAGCTAGAAAATGGACTTTTGACCTTAGAAAATTGACTTTTTGACCTAGAAAATTAACTTTCAAGCAGTCATAGTGCAATCTACAATAGTGTATATGGGAGAGAGGATATTTAGACTAGACAGGGAGAAGATTTAGACAGATTTCGGAGAAGAAACCATTCAGGAATTTTATTATTTTTATGATTAATTTGAACAGTCTGAGGATAAAACATTAACTTTTTGTTGGTCAGGTCGTAAACAAAAACTAAGAGTGTGTTCAGTTATCTATGATTATGAACTTGTATAAGTTTGTGGTATAAGCTTTTCCAGGCAACAAAACTTAAGTGGGTCATTCCAGCCTCTTGTTGTAACTTTCTTTCAGAATATATGATGGCTTTGGTAGAGGAGATAGGCAAAAATGTTATGGAATTTTTTTTGTTTTGGCTACTTTGTGGGTGATTTGGCGAGAAAGAAGTAGTTGGATTTTTTGAAGAAAAATATGAGGAAGTTACTAATATTTTGTGGGACAAAATCCATTTACCTACTCTTTGAGCTTTTGTCTAAAAATGTTTTAAGCATACTTTTTTTTTCACCTAAATTGGGAGGAGTTTGGATTAATTTTGGTTATTGGCAGTAGTTTTTAGTTGTCCATAGCTTTTCTTAGATAGCTGTTCACTGTAAAATGTCAATAGTTTAGTGATTTTTTAGTTGGTACCTAATTATTGTCAATAGCTTGTTCACTTTTTTATAATTTCTCTTTTCTTTTTATTGTAGTCTCTTTGATTCTTTAGCAGTTTTTTTGAATATATATATATTTTGATATTTTTCTAAGGTAATTAAAATTTACCATTGGTAAGTAATGTTCTCTTTTCTAAGTGAGAAACTCAAAACAACAAAAAAGTGATGTTTCAAATGTCTTTAATAAAAATAATTCTTTAGCTTTTATTATTGTTATTATTCTTTAAAGAAAATACCTGAACATATGATGATTCTTAGAAATATCTTGGTTTTAACATCTTGATAAGATGGGTTATTTCTTGGTTAGTCCGCTTTGACAGAATGTGAAGGCAAAACAGCAATTATGAATCTTCCACCAATTAAAGCTTTCTTCTGGTGGATGTTTGGCCTTTGTAACTGCTAGTTCTTGAGTCTTATATATGTTAGCCGAAGAGGGAAAAATTTTGAAGGTTTATATGCTGCATGCCAACACCGTTTACCTATTCCAATATTGTTACCAGGAAGTTGCAATAGACATTTTCTAGGTGCCTAGCACATTATTGGAATCTATGCTTTGGTATCTTCTAGTGACAGCATTGATGGGTAGATCTAGGCACTTTTAGTTGGAATGACTGAAGGGATTTTGGAAGTTTATATTTTCTTCTTTCTTTCTCTTTATGTACTGCAAGATCCTAGAATTTTTTAAACTTATCAAAAGGTTTGATGCTTGTACCTTTAACATATGACCTCGCTTGTTCAAATTAATTCGTTTGTCTTCTTCTTTTTCTTGCAATGTCTTTTATTATTGCTATTGTCATTTTTGAGTTAACTTCAAGTGGTTTGGTTTTTGTTACCATTGCAGTACACAAGTGGGTTCCCAACCAATCACCTCAGTTGCTTGGCTTCCCATGTTGCGGTTAGTTGTTACGCTTTCCAAGGATGGATCTCTTCAAGTGTGGAAGACAAGAGTGATGCTAAATCCCAATAGACCTCCAATGCAAGCAAATTTTTTTGAGCCTGCTTGTAAGCTAATTCTATTTTTCCGCTAAAAGAACTCTTTCTGCCATCGGCATCTATTAGTGGTGGCTCTGTTTTGAGGTTGCCTTGACATTCCTTTCCTTCTATGAAGTCTGTTTGTGTTATGGCAATTATGTCATGATAGTGATTGTAGTAGCACTTGGGTTGGCTACTACTCTTGTCATCTCCTGGCTAGTGTGGATGTTGTGACAAGGACATACAAACCCATAGATGTATACATAAAAAAATTAATTGCATTTATAATATCGATTCTTAGATTTTGTTCTTCTTACACATGTTTATTGTGAAAGTTGCAATGGCTTATAATTCCCTATTTTGGTTTTGCAGCAATTGAAT
The DNA here is from genome assembly GCA_026225775.1 of Bursera palmeri. Lineage (NCBI taxonomy): Eukaryota > Viridiplantae > Streptophyta > Magnoliopsida > Sapindales > Burseraceae > Bursera > Bursera palmeri. The sequence continues at coordinate 33,903 of JANKKB010024292.1, forward strand.
CAATAGACATACCTCGAATTCTGTCTCAAAAGGGTGGAGAAGCAGTTTATCCCTTGCCACGAGTTAGAGCTTTAGAAGTTCACCCAAAATTGAATTTAGCAACTTTGTTGTTTGCAGTTAAGAGCGCTTCTCGTTGCATTAGTATATAAATTATTTGTTAAATATCTGAACTGAGTGCTTTCTTCTGACAGAATTTTACAGGTGGTGACAATATTAAGAATAGGGCTGCATACACTAGGGAAGGAAGGAAACAACTCTTTGCAGTCTTGCAAAGTGCTAGGGGATCTTCAGGTGAAAGTTAATTTGAATCTGGACTTTATATTTACAGCATCTTAAGTTACTACTTTTATATCTGAATTCTTAGGATATCTTGACGTCATCTATCTTATCTGCTCTGTTTGTATGGTTCATGACCTCTTCTGATTTTCTAGCTTACTTAATCATTGCCTTTCGGAAGTAGCTTTTGTTTCCCAGTGTTCTTGCATTTATTCATGGTATGTATTGAACCATTAGATTGGTTTATTTTTGTGAGAATTAACAATTTGGACAATGTAGACAATCAACATTACTGCTTTTCTTCTATGGCTTCTAGCAGCTATAAAAAAATTTGTCCCAATATTGCTGCTCCCTTTCTCTCTCTTTTTCAAATATTTTAAAATTTAGATCTAAATTTGGAAATGGAATGTATTTTGGACTGAGACTATGCAAGGAGTATTGTATTTGAAATGATAATCAATGAATGCAGAAGATGTTAAGGAAGGCCAAAATGTGTGCCTGGTAAGCAAAGAAATTGATGATTTAAAGGAGGAAATGACCCCCTATGTAAACCTCTCTGGTTATATTGATTTCGTTCACTGTTTGCACCAGATTTTCTGAAGTGCATATACCTAAAAATTATTGTTCTATTTGATTTTTGATTTTTGATTTTTTATTTTTCCTAATGAATATTTGTTACCATTTGTTTCATCAATATGATATGTTGTTTGTATGGACATTCTAAATGTAAGGGGGGAATTTCTATAAACTTTATTTATTTATTATTATTATTATATTTTCTGCCTCCATTTTGTTATTCTGTTATCATTTGATTGTCATAGACGACTTTTGGTTTTGCCATCATGTTGTTTATATGACTGGATATACTGATAGAGGTGATTTGCAGCATCTGTTTTAAAGGAAAAGCTCTCATCCATGGGCTCATCGGGAATTTTAGCTGATCATCAACTTCAAGCACAATTGCAAGAGCATCATTTGAAGGGGTGAGTTTCAAACTATTATTTCGAAGACTGTTGGTTTGACTGGCATATTTGAATGTTAGAACTTGTCAGTTTGAAGAATGAAAGCGTTATAATTCCTTTGGAACTGATGATAAACTGTATCATTGATCAACATGGTAGTGACTTTTTTTATCCAATCTGGCAGCCACAATCACTTGACGATTTCAGACATTGCACGGAAGGCATTTCTTTACAGTGTATGTTGCTTTCTTATTCAGCTTTTTCATATATATGTGTGGGGCTAGATCAATGGCCTCTTAACTTTCACACAGATTATAACACAAGCTATGGAACATTAGATCAAAGTACTTTAAATGGCAAAGATAATTTTCATTTAAATCTAGTAGTTGAAAAAAATTGCCTTTGGTCTTGCCATATATAGATATTATGACTCCTGATAGCATAAAACTGGGATGTGATGAAGCTGTAACCAATGATGGTACAACATATGTCACAAAACTGGTTTGATTATTTTTCTTTCTTCAATCTTTCCAACTTCCATTCAGTTCCTAATTCATGAAATGAATCATTTGAATATCTATATTTATGTATGCAGTTAGCATGTTGTGGTTTTGGTTAATGTATGATGCGTATTAGTTATGTCTAATTTAGCTTAATCCTGTTTGACTTTTCTTTATGGCTTATTTAAATTTAGTTGCATTTGAACGAAATATTATTGCATTTAAACTGATGGCTAGGCTGATCAATAGTTCACACTTATGTGTAACTCGGGAAAATATAAATCCACACTCATACACCACAACAGACTCAGAAGTTCAATTTTATCATGAATAAGAGGTAGTTAAGATCCGTATTTCGCTGTATAGCATTAGCCCAAGTTTGCAGTTGAAGTACTTTCTTGGCATTTTTTTGTGGCTTGAATTATAAGTATATGCTATACTCTTACCTTCTTTATTCTTGTTATACATTTTCACTTCTAATCTTCAACCTTTGGAGTCTTAATCCTGCATTTATCTCTCCCTGTTGATGTGTTGTTGACCTATTGCTTGATTGCTTTAGCATTTCATGGAAGGTCATGCCAAAAGTGCTCCAATATCTCGGTTGCCTCTTATCACAATGTTAGACACCAAACACCGACTGAAAGACTTTCCTGTTTGTCAGGTAGCTTGTTTTGATGTTCTGAATTGATTGTGATTTCAAGAAGTTACATTGCATAAGCTTGTGTATGATGCTTCTAAATTCATTGGCAGCCATTTCATTTGGAGCTCAATTTCTTCAATAAAGAGAACCGAGTCCTTCATTATCCTGTCAGGGCTTTTTACGTAGATGGCGTAAATCTAATGGCATATAATCTCTGTTCTGGAGCAGATAGCATTTACAAGAAACTTTACACTTCGGTAATATTAGAAAAAGATTCTGTTTCCTTTGAAATTACATGAGGCATTGTACCTTACTATAAAATCTGCTTTCAGATTCCTGGCAATGTGGAATATTATCCAAAATACATGGTTTACAGTAAAAGGCAGCAATTATTTCTAGTTGTTTATGAGTTCAGTGGCACTATGAATGAGGTGGTCCTTTATCGGGAAAATATTGATGCTCAATTAACTAACAGTAAAAGTAGCATTGTGAAAGGTACTTCTGTCGGTTAAACATGTTCTTTTACTGCTGCTACACACTAGCCTCTGCATGTTGTCAGAGCTGAAGAATCACATACACATGAAGCTGATGACAGTAGTGGAGTTTTGCAGGTCGAGATGCAGCATTTATTGGTCCTAATGAAAATCAATTTGCAATTCTTGATGATGACAAGACTGGACTGGCTTTATACATTCTCTTGGGAGCGGCTTCGCAAGAAGGTGATGAAAATAATGGAGCTGTTGAGTACAATCAGCCAGTAGATCCAAATGTTGGTTCTGTTCGGGGTCCAGTGCAGTTTATGTTTGAAACTGAGGTTGATCGTATCTTTTCTACCCCAATAGGTGAATGCAGAAACAAAATACTCTCATTAAATAGCATAGTTATAGTAATACATCATTTTGATCAGTTTTTCCTTCTGTTGTAGAGTCAACTTTGATGTTTGCATGTAATGGAAACCAGATTGGGTTCGCAAAGTTGGTTCAAGGATACCGGCTCTCAAATGCAGATGGTCATTATATTCCAACAAAAACTGAAGGGAAAAAGTTAATCAAGTTGAAAGTTAGTGAAACTGTGCTTCAGGTAATTAGTTCAACTTTGCAAGATGCTCAGGACTCGTTCATGAATAGGAAAATATAGTGAAGGCAAAGAATCACTTTATTCTCTTTCCTCAGTGTATGGCTTTTTTGGTTTCTTTAATTTTTCTTAAGCATCTTTTTTCCCATATCCCCCCTGCTTCGACTCCTTATCTCCATTTGGTTTGAAATGATCCTATCTCGGTCATTTGTGTGTTAATAATTGACTTATCAACTAAATTAGCTGACAGCCTTGTAGATATAGAAATGTATTAGTACTTCAATTTGCTAGAAATCCCTCGTAGCCTTTACAGATTTTGTTGTCCTACATAGTGTAGTTTGTTTGACTCGGTGAACCTGTTCAGTCTACGCATTTACTTATCCAGTACAAACATTTGTCCATGACTGTTGGTTTAACATGAATTTAACTAAGCTAGCTAAGTAAGTTTTCTCTTGAAGGGTAGTTTTATTATTCAGTCATTAACTGCCTGGATGAGTCTAGCTGTTGCTGAGCTGGTAGCTGGGGCTATAATGTGTTAGTCAGCATGGTAATGGTGCCTGGGAAAAATGTAATCTAGTTGGACAAAGATAAAAGCTATATGCTGAATGATATGGTTATACCGTACCATGCCAATGTTGCTGCTGTTCTCTGTTTATCAAATAACAGCATTTGTGTTCATATGAGTCAATATGAATATACTAAGCAAGAATGAGGAAAAAAAAGGATAAAAGCTTTAAGTATAGATACTAAGGGCATAAAGAGATGAAGGTCTATCACGAGAGTAACAATAATAATATACCAAAATAAGAAAATTCAGTATTTGCTCTTGTTATTACCCCATATAATTCATCACAATCAGTTTATGTGGAACAAAATATTGCTATGCCATTGTGATGACAACTGACCTTTTGTTTCATAAGAAAGTCTACAAAATTTATGATTCATCACTATCATCTCAACTAACAATGACTAATTGTTAAATATGAAAAAGCAAGGAACTAAGAATATAGAGATTGAAGCTTTTGTTGAGGACTTTGTAACCCTCTTCCATCAGTGTGCAAACATGTGTATCCAATGGAATGTTTCATGGTTTCTTGCTTTTCTTGTGAGGAATATCTCGTTAGAGCTTAAATACTATTGTTGGATATTAGCTTAAGCTATTGGGTTTAGTGATTACTACTTATGATATCAAAGCATAGTTGGCCAAGTGATTTTGTGTTCAAATCTCTCCATTTTGTTAATTTAATTGTAATAATTTGTACTTGTGGTTGTGTTTGGTCCATGTACACATGCACATGAGGGTTGTCTTAGAGCTCAAATATTACTATTGGGCTTTACCTTGTAAGCTTATGCTTTTAAGTTAAGTGGTAACTTAACAATCTTAAATGATTTGCCCAAAAACCTCAGGTAACCTGTATAGTCCTGTCCTTTAGATGGGATGTGTTTTCACTCATTGACCTTTTGAGCTCAAATGAGAGCAGAATGGGCTGCATTTGTTGATATTTAGTCAATTCATTAGATGCCTACATATGTACCATATACGTGATCTTTTTTCGGTGCAATTTGTGCTCTGATATTGCTCAGATGTTTTATATTCATCTTATGGATGTCCTGGAATTTTTCACTTCGGCAGGTACATTGGCAAGAGACTCAGAGAGGTTATGTTGCTGGTGTATTAACTACCCAGAGAGTGCTCATGGTTTCAGCAGATCTTGACATTTTGGCAAGCAGCTCTACAAAATTTGATAAAGGACTTCCTTCAATATCCTGATACAGAATAAATTGACATGATACTTATTCTTCTTCTTCTACCAACGGCACAAACACACTTACACTTCTATATATACTTTTTATTTGAACACTTAACCTATGTGCACTATAGATCCCTTTTGTGGGTTGGGCCAGCACTTCTGTTTTCTACTGCTACTGGAATTAGTATGCTTGGCTGGGACGGAAAAGTTAGGACCATTCTTTCAATTAGTATGCCATATGCTGGTAAATAGCTTATCTTGCATTGTATGCTGGGATAGCCTGGTTTGCAGTGTTATATGTATAGATCATTTGCAAGTTGACATTATGTTATTATGTTGAGGTCCTGATATGAAATTTTTCCTTGCAGTTTTAGTTGGTGCTTTGAATGATCGTGTATTGCTCGCTAATCCAACAGATATCAATCCCAAGCAAAAGAAAGGGGTTGAGGTTAAGAGTTGTCTGGTTGGGCTTCTTGAACCTCTTCTTATCGGCTTTGCTACGATGCAGCAATATTTTGAACAGAAGCTTGACTTGTCTGAAATATTATACCAAATAACATCAAGGTTTTCTTCTCCCATTACTCTCGAGTTCTTGCCAAACGTATCCTATTATATCTAATTGATCTGTCCATTAAAGCTAGTATATCTGACGTCCTTAGCATTTTGTCTGATGAAGATTTGACAGCTTGCGTATCACTCCTCGATCTCTTGAAATTCTTGCCAGAGGTCCTCCTGTCTGTGGAGATCTCGCTGTATCATTATCCCAATCAGGGCCACAGTTCACTCAGGTGAGCAATGTTGATTGTTATGTTTTATATCTTACGGGTCTAGTTTTGTTTCTAACATGTGGAGAAGAAACTTAGGTGTTGCGGGGCTTATATGCAATTAAAGCTCTCCGGTTTTCTACTGCTCTATCAGTTCTGAAGGACGAATTCTTGCGCTCTAGAGATTATCCAAAATGTCCGCCAACCTCTCAATTGTTCCATCGCATCCGGCAACTCGGATATGCCTGTATAAAGTAAGCAGATGGTTGCTGATGCTTCTGATGTTTGAACACATTGACAAAATCATATAGTCATGTCTATTGGCTTTATTAATAAATAGATGGGTTATTATCAGAAGTTAAGGTATTTTCATTTTTTAGTCAAATTTAGACCCAATATTCATTTTTATGGGATATCTGAATAGTCAATATATTTATAAATTGTCATTTTATGCAGATTTGGTGCTATGAGTATGGAAATTTTTCACTATAAGTGCCAAAAATCTTAGCTTATGTGTCCTCTATGCCAAAATCAGGAACTGATATATAAAAATCACATGCTTATGTCTCAGCAGAATATAATTGTTTTTTCTTGGCATGTTTGATATTAATCTTGTTGTCCAGAACCTATTAGTTATTATGATACATATAGTAGTATCTTCTGATTTCTATTAATAGTTTTGCTGTTTCTTTAACTCCTATGATTTTGACTTTTGAGTCTCTTTCACTGTTGTAATTAGTTCTACTGAATTGTGCATCTTCATTTTGGTATTCATGTTTACAGTTGGATGACCTAGAACTTCGAACTGCAGGTATGGCCAGTTTGATAGTGCTAAAGAAACTTTCGAAGTCATAGCAGACTATGAAAGCATGCTTGATTTGTTTATATGCCACCTCAATCCCAGTGCGATGCGGCGTCTTGCTCAGAGATTGGAAGAAGAAGGTGCTAATTCAGAATTGAGGCGATATTGTGAAAGAATTTTAAGAGTTCGCTCTACTGGATGGACACAAGGCATTTTTGCCAACTTTGCTGCTGAGAGTATGGTCCCCAAAGGCCCTGAATGGGGTGGTGGGAACTGGGAAATCAAGACCCCTACTAACTTGAAGAGCATACCTCAGTGGGAGCTGGCGGCAGAAGTTGTGCCTTATATGAAGACTGATGATGGTCCCATCCCATCTATCATTAGTGATCATATTGGTGTATACCTGGGTTCAATCAAAGGAAGAGGCAATATTGTTGAAGTAACTGAAAAAAGCTTAGTCAAACCCTTCATACCTGCTGGTGCTGACAATAAACCAAATGGAGTTCATACTACTTTAGCTAAATCTATGTCTAACAAATCCAAGGGACCTGATGGTGATTCCAAGGTTGGTTCATTAATGGGTTTGGAAACTCTTCAATATACTGGTTCTAGTGCTGCTGATGAGCAGGCTAAAGCTGAAGAAGAATTTAAGAAAACGATGTATGGTTCTACCGCTGATGGTAGCAGCAGCGATGAGGAAGGAACGTCAAAGACCAAAAAGTTGCAAATTAGAATACGAGATAAGCCTATTGCTTCAGCTGCGGTGGATGTCAATAAGATTAAAGAAGCCACAAAGCAATTTAAACTTGGTGAAGGTTTGGGTCCACCTATAAGGACTAAGTCACTAACTGTTGGATCCCAGGATCTTGGTCTGCTTCTTCCTCAAACTACTACTTCTGTCAGTGGAACTGTGACTGCACCTACAGTTTCTACTCCTCATGATCCATTTGGTACTGAATCATGGGCACAACCTCCATCAGCATCACAGCCAACTCCTATTGCCAATGCAGGAGCTACAGCTAGACCTATCCCAGAGGACTTTTTCCAGCATACAATTCCATCCCTCCAAGTTGCAGCCTCACTGCCTCCTCCTGGAACAACATATCTTGCAAAATATGAGCAAGCTGCTCGAGGGGCTGAAAGCAGCAAGGTAACACCTAATCAGGTAGGTGCATCTGCACCTGATATTGGTCTTCCTGATGGTGGTGTTCCCCCTCAAACTGCTCAACAACCTACTATGCTGGTTGAGTCTATTGGACTTCCCGATGGTGGTGTTCCACCACAATTTTCTGGTCAGGCTCCTTTCCTGTCTCAATCTCAGGTTCAGGCTGCTCAGCTCCCACCTTCCACACAACCTCTTGATCTCAGTGTCCTGGGCGTTCCGGATTCAGGAAAACCTGCTGCACGTCCTGCTTCTCCACCAGCATCTGTACGCCCTGGACAGGTGAATATGTTTTGTCTGTGTAGTTTGATGCTTATGTTTCGTATTTTGATTTTCTGGCAGGGATTGATTGTAGGAAATATAGATTCTCAACTTTTATTGTTGTAAACATGTGCTTTTTTACACGAGTTGCTCTGAAAAGCTTTCACAAGAATCACCACTAAATATATTTTTGAAAATTGTTTGTTCTGTTGTGTGCATTGTTAATACTTCATCAGGTTTTAGAAAGTATTATGTTTTAATTAGTATGATTGATGTGATCGTGTACCATTATATGAAATTTGACAGTAGAGACAGGAAGGGAGAATGGATGTGTGATACATTTTCATGTGTGCACATGTTATTCATTCTTTGAATCTTCATCAAATGGGCCCTTTTATGTGTGTATGTGTGTGGAATTTATACTGGGAAGCTTCATTGCTGCAATTTGAGGTGTTCTATGAGATTTCACTTCTGAAGACCACCTCAATTATAAAGTGAGGTAGAAAAGCTCTTTAGCTTGGTTTATGCTGTGATGCATGGTTCAAAGTAGAGAAAGTGGGGTTTTGAAGGATATCTAACATTTTTCATTCATAAAATTTCTTTGTAGAATCCTCTTATTCTTCTCATGCAACGGGAAATTGGAAAACTCAAAATTCTGTCACCTGCTATTTTGAGATGAAAAATTGTTTAGAAGAGTGCCTCAAATTCATATAATAACTATAGAAGGGAGACCTTGAGAGAAACTCACTTTTTGGCCCGAGTTGACCTTATATCATCAATCTGTTTATAGTCTATTGCTGCTTTCCATATCTCATGTTTTTATAAACATGTTTTCACCTCTCTAGTTCTGTGCATTTTTTCATGGCTTATCTGCATAACAGGTTCCCCGTGGGGCAGCTGCTTCAATATGTTTCAAGACTGGTCTTGCTCACCTTGAGCAGAATCAACTTCCAGACGCACTATCCTGTTTTGACGAAGCGTTCTTGGCACTTGCTAAGGATCAGTCTCGTGGAGCTGATATTAAAGCTCAAGCCACTATCTGTGCACAGTACAAGATAGCAGTTACTCTTCTTCAGGTACTCATTTTTATAGAAGTTTCAATGAATTTCGTAGGATGAATTTTTATTTCACAAGGCACAAGTCCATTTTTTTGGACCCATTATTTTACATTCTCTTGAAAAGAAATGACTACTCATCTGATTAGATGGTTTAACTTTCCTGAATGTCAACTGGGCATAGTATAATTTTCCTGTCCCACAATTGCTCTGCACCTGTCAGCTGAAGTCTGCTTTTTAAGCTTAGGAATGAAGTATTTACAGGTGTATGCCATCTTTTAGTAGAAGGATTATGATTTCCAATACTCCTATTTGGTGTTTCATATATCTTAACTACTGTTTCTGACTTTCCATTGTTCAACCATAAATTGAGTTTTGATTTTCAATCTCAAGCTAGGTTTATAAACATTAATTTAAACTTGGCTCTTTTTGGTTATTGGCTTATGATGTTTGTAAGTTGGAGCTAACTGTTGTGATATCATTCCCTATCTTTTGGATATTCTTCCTTGCTTGACTAAGATTAATCTAAAAATTCATTACCGATCCGCATTATTGGTGAAAACGCATGACATCTTTAAGTATTGAAGAACAAGTCCTTACCTAAACTGTTAGTAAAAAAATTCAAACATAAACGTTGTCGGAGTGAAATTTAATTTAGCTTGTCCAACTTTTGATTCTATGAGTGGCCTTGTTCATTGAAGTAAGTAAAAATTTTCTATGAATTCAGTAAGACCTGAAAATGAGCACAAATCATGTTGACAAAAGATGTTTGAGGGAAATTGTAACTTACGTTTTAGATATATATATTTGTGGCACAATATAGATTTTTTCGTGTATGCCAGCAGGATACTGTCATGACCATATTTCACTTTGGTTACACTGCAGGAAATTACACGACTGCAGAAAGTCCAAGGCCCAAGTGCAATTAGTGCAAAAGATGAAATGGCTAGATTATCTCGACACTTGGGTTCTTTGCCTCTTCAGACGAAGCACCGTATAAATTGCATTCGAACAGCCATTAGACGGAACATGGATGTTCAAAATTATGCTTATGGCAAACAGATGCTTGAGCTGCTTCTGTCCAAAGCTCCTCCAAGTAAGCAGGATGAGTTGAGGAGTCTGGTTGACATGTGTGTTCAGAGGGGCTTGTCCAACAAGTCTATTGATCCGCTGGAAGATCCCTCCCAATTCTGTGCTGCCACACTTAGCCGTCTGTCCACTATTGGTTACGATGTCTGTGATCTCTGTGGAGCCAAGTTTTCAGCTCTCTCGGCACCTGGATGCATTATATGTGGTATGGGAAGCATTCAAAGATCAGATGCAATTGCAGGGCCTGTTCCTTCACCATTTGGCTGATATTGAACGTGGACAATTTTGCTTATCACATTACAACTCCATTGCTTGTATTATTACGTTCTCCCTCACACATTGCTGCGGAAATAATCATTGTAGAATTAGCCAAATATTATAGAGAGGAAGCCAGCAGCGCCCATTGGTATATAGTGTAATTTTGATTTGTCTGTAAATGATTCTTTCTTTTTTCACATATGTTACCATCATCCCCATTTGTTTGTTGTAGTTTTGTGCTGCATTGTTTGTATTGGAAAACATTAATAGAATACATTCACAGTTTTGTAAGCTAGTTAGAACAAGTCTCTGGCTTATTAATTGCGGGATTTTTGGGCTTGGAAGCAAATTGTCGGATTGGTGTTCCACATATTTTTTTTCGAATTTTTATAATGATGGGTAAGATAACGTAAGAAAACATGTGCTACCTATTACTGGCTTCTTTGATTAGCCTGAGCACAGGCCGTTTTCAACAGTTTGATTGAGTGAATTGTGGATGGCACTTCAGATAAGCCTCTGCTTTGTTCTCCAAGTAATGTTTTGGCCATTGAAGAATCCGGGGCGTCCGTTCTCTCCGTCAACGGCGAGAAGTGGCATCTAGCGTTGCTAGAGTTGAAGCCCCTCAATGTAAGCGCATGTGCTATGACAGAGCCCGGGCCCAATGTGTACTCGTAGTAGTCAAAGCGCGAGGGGGTCGATCTTAAATTATTACTCAACGCTAGCGTTTTGCGTCTGACGATACAACAAAACCCCTGTAATCTATGGAATATTGAAAGTCCGGTCAATCTCAGGGTGTGTTTAAGTGTCGGTCAAACTCATGTTCCAACGTTACTAGCCTGGAACTCAGTCACAAGCTTTTCCGTACATCGTTTATTTATATTCCAACATACTGGCTACTGTAGGTTATAGAGTAGGATTGTAAAATACTAACATTCATAGGTATTGAGTGTGGCGAGAACGAAGCATCTCTGCAAAGCGAAATTAACTAGAAAAAAAGCAATGGTGAGAGATTCCAGCACCAACATCACGTTTACATCGGTAACCATTTTTTTCTATGCCTTCAAACTCGTAGCAATTTCCTCCAAATCCAACTCTATATACTTCTCCTCTACACGTTTGTACGACCTCTTCCCACTTATGAGAATTGAGATCAAGTCCGAGATTTTGAAGAGAATAAGCAAGCAATCATTGGAAAACACTCATCCATTAAGAATCCATGGGTGGGCCAAGTTTGATGTGTAGCCTATGACTAAGAATGGCCCTTTGACAAGAAAATACCATAGCCCACGAGTAAGTAGAGGGCTTTTTTTTTTTTTTTTTTTTGTGACGTTTTTTTAATCATTTTTAGCCACGAACCGAATAGGCAATGGCAATGCTACCCAAGTTGATACCTAGCTACCATGGCCAAGTTCATGAATTCGTGGAAACAGTTTTTGGCTCTACTTGTCAAACTAGTTTTCTGTCGGACTATTTTATATGAATATCTTTATACGATGAATTTGAACTCTGTCTGAGAAACTTCAAATCTACGACTTCATTGTCTCATTGTTGACTTAAAAGTCAGAGCCGGAGAGAAGAGAAAACGTGGCACTAAGTTAACAGAGGCTTAGTTTTCAAAAGATAAAAATCGGTGCAGCATTTAATGCATCCAATATCATCAATGCATTGAAAGTCCCATTGCACATACATTAATGTATCAAATAATATGCTCAATGCCAGGCGTATTCTTTAATTCATGCGCAGAGATACAGTGGACTAAGTCACTAATATGACCAATAGCAAATGGCAAACTCACTGGTGATTGCCTTGAATCAATTCGATATTAAGTGATATGCATTTATGTTATACAGTTGTTAAGAGTGTACTATTGAACTGCTCAACAATTTCGTATATACCTTGATCGGAGATTCAAGTGAAAGAAAACATGATTAGAAAACACAGAAACCAACTTAATGAAATCTTCTTCTTCATATACTCTTCTCGAAACCACACCAGTTTTGGTGAAGCTATCACCACACCCAGAATCCGATTTGTGGGAAGGAACCCATTTTAGTCCCGCGGTTGTTTACAAATGCTAAAGTATAAATATATTTGGAAGCTGTGTCCGTGTCCGAGTCTACTATACCAGTATATAAACAAAATTTGAGAAAAGATTACATAGAAAACAAAATCTATCACCGGTGTAAAAGCAACCTGAAACTGAAGTCATATGGTGTTACTTGCACTAACTGAGAAATAGGCTCTCTTGTCCTTTTCCCTAGGCATTTAACTGCTGCATTCCTGAGTTCATCTGGTAGCTGCAGGCAGATCCAATCGAGCAACGACTCCAAGTCCTTTGCAAAGTCAAGAAGATACCAATCCAATAGCTTGGGGAGTATCAACTTGTTTGTCCCTGAAATGCCTACAGCTGCATGTAGATAGTCCCTCTTTGCGTTTTCCAACTCTTCTTCAACTTGAGATGCAGTGTACACCCTCACCTTTATTTGACAGCATACATGTACAAGTAATTGTCAAATGATGAAACAGCACTAGGATTAAATATGATGAGGCAATAATTGTCAAATGATTGTCCTTCATAATTAATGCCAGAGACAATGTTGACTTTAAATATGATCTTTCAATTTATAATCCTAATGTGATCTTCTAATTTCGAGTATGAGTGAAAATTTTTTACATGGAACCTTAATATGCTGATAGACATGTAAATAGCAATTCTTAAGGTACCCAAAGAAAAAATCAAGTCAGCTGCCTGCGAATAGCAAAGGGAAGTGACTTTGCCCAACTTAACAATCACAACTGAGTTTTAAACAAACTTACAGCAGGGGAGGACCAGCTACCACAGCAGAGCGCAAATGTAACCAAGGGTTCAGAACACTCCAATCCAAATATACTTCGTGCTTTCATCTCATCATTTTTAGCAACTTTGGGACATGTCTTTCACAGAGAGAAAAGAAGAGAATTTAGTTCTACTCTTCCAAAAATCAATATAATAAAAGCCTTCCAAGAAGACTGATCCAGCTTTTTGTAAGTATTATAAAGTGGTAGAGATGAATAAACTCACAAATTTTAAGTGATACGGAAGTCTCAAGATGAAATGCTCAATTGTAATTGCATTGAGCAGGTGGCCCCCCACAACTATTGTTGCCTGGAGCAAGTATAGCAGAAATTTAGTCAAATAAATAATCACTGTCCGACAGCTGACGTTAACAGCAGATCTTATACGTACAAGGATGGTTACACAAGCTTAAAGTTAACATTTCCAAATGTAAAGTTAACCGCCTCAGAAAACTCATTCAGAATTTCTGGGAGCACACAAGTCACAACATGTTAATATTCTTAGCATTTTGACATTTTTTTCTGCGCATATGGCAATGTGCTTGGCACTAGAAACTAGACATATTTTAAAAAATGAAAGAGAGCATATCAAATTAAGATGTTGGAATATAGAGGCATACTATCAATTAAAGTCCCATGATTCCATCAAATTAAGATGGTGAATACATTTTGTTATAAATTACTGGTAACTGAATAACAAATATAGTTGACAGATCTCACCTTCTGCATAAATGCTACAACCATTTCGGGAGCCTCTGGAATCCCATGCTCTAGAAATGACTGAAAGATCAACATTTTAACTGATAAGTATGTTGCTCTTGCTTTTGCAGGAAACATTGAGTTAAGAGCAAAAAAGAGAAAAAATTTACCAACTCATATACTGTCCCTATAGACTAATATAATTTTCAGTTTAAGTATTACAGAGAGATCTTACATTCATAATGCAGGCGTTATAAGTGTTAATCCAGAATGCAAGCTTTTGTTTATGCGTAAGACCCTCTAAATTGACAGCAGCAAGCCTCCCAAGTAGGAACCTGAAATAATTATCAGGACAGGGTGACCAAAAATTATAGCAATGAACATACAAGTGAGAGAAAATGATCAAATAACATACTTTAGTCTGTGGAACAAAAACAAAGCACTTGTTGTTCGGTTGAGATCAACTGAACTAGCTTCAATTGCACAAAGATGCTTATATGGACCAATATCACTGTTTCTGAATTCAGAGTGGGTACCATACGGATCCCAATGTTCACTTCCTTCACAGCTTTCATGGCCCACTTTATCCTTCAAGGTGCTAATCCTTATAAATATTGTAGACAAACATCTCACAATATCCTCGGATACTTTGTTTGGTGAGCTGTCAGCTTCTGATAATCTATCATCTGAAGAACCAGAGCAGCTCTCTTGCTCTTTTTCCTGGTCCTCTAATCTACTTTCTAGCTGGACAATTGAAACCACAATTAACATACTATACCACTAAACTTAAATTTCACTTCTAATTGACAATCACTAAGTAGTGTATACCTGCAACTTGAAGGGATCCAGACACCTATCATGTGATTCATTCTTGATTGGAAGTCTCTTAACTGGGGTAACAACTTTTGCAATTTTCTTTTCTAAAAATTGCTTATCCTTCACAGAATTAGGACATGATCGATTCTCTTTTCCTCGCCCATCTTCCATATGAAACGAAGAGGAACTGGACTTAATTGAACCTTGTTTCCCATTCATTGTCCTAATAAAGCAATGTGTGGTTGTATCCGTGAACGATAGCTTTCTGCTGGAAGTGCTTCTGCTAAGAGAAGGTTGAGCCTTGGCTGTGGTTGATGCCAAATTCATCTCATTACAGGAAAAGGATTTTGACCGTTGATGTTTATAGCTTCTAAGTGACAATTGATCAGTATCATTAGAACTCTCAGCATTCCTCTTTGAGGTATTGTAGACGGCTTCCTGATAGAGACCTTGTCTAAAGTTCACAACTTGTTCTTCAAGCCTAACCACTTCCTCTTCCAAAACAGCTACTTCAGCAAGTAGCTCCAATGTCTAACAACAAAGAAAATAATAATCAACATTTTCTTCATATCAAATCTTAAACAAAGTAAATAAAATTTTCTTAAAGTTAACAGTCAAGTTTACTGGGCTTCTTCAATTTCTTTCCTCAAAACATTTCCCTCGGTGAAATCCACACTATATTTTTCCAAAAAGTTGCAAGCTAATGTTTCATGACAATGAAAGAGAGATCTAATAAAGAGAAAAATGGAATATACTAACATATGGAGGGAGATAAGGAGGAAGCCGAGGTAGAGATCCCAGAGGCCTAGTAAATGCCCTCTCCAAAGCTCTGTGAACATTCTCTTCATGTCTAAGCTTCCTCTTAAGCTTATCAACCTGCAATTTAGATGGAAACGATGACAATCAAATCAAAAGTCCATCAATAGAAAGAACAAAATAGGGAGAATTTGTATAGAAATATGTGCATACATCTTGTAATAAGGCCATTGTCCTTTCCCTGTTGGATCGACGCCGGTTGGTCACAGCTTTGCCAGTAGCAAGTCCTTTGCTACCTTGAGTCTCCATCTTCTCCTTCTTTGTACATTCAAGAGCACAAATTATAGAAGAAAAAGCACAAATCAGGATATGAAGAAAGAAAGAAACTTAAACGAGAAATCATTCTTTTCTTGAGATGAGTGAAAGAACCCAAGTCAGATTTGTGTCAAAAGTGCATACTTCTTCCTTTAGTACACAAGCAGATTTCACAATCTGCAAGAAGATATAAAAGAACAAAACATTCCAAAATTTCTCCAAAACTATTAAAAAAAAACAGTTGTGGAGCCACTCAATGGATTCGCATCAAAATGGCAAATTTCTTAAATTTTCAGGAAAAGAAAAACCGTATAGGTACCCTCACAGATAAGAAAGGAAAAAAAAAAACTAATTATCGCAAAATAAAGGGAAACAAAAGAGAGAGACAGATAGATAAGTTACTTTATCATGCTTTAAAGGAGGTTTCATAGACTGAAGAGCAGTGCGGACTCTGGTATTCATCTTTATTGCTTTTTCACTGGACAATGAGAGAACGTTGCAAATGAAGAAGATAAACAAACACGAACCCAGCAATAATCACAATAATAAAGAAACAATGAAGAATTGAACTGAGCTGAACCTAATAAAGATTAACCCAAGTTTTTGTGCCTAGATTGAGAGGAACTGAGACAGAGAGCGTGTATGATATGTTTTGTGTTGTGTGAGTGAAATTTGATGTTGTTTCTTTAAGTGACAGAGCGGGAAAGTTGAAAGCAAAGAAAGCTAGAAAAAGAAAGAAATGCCCTCCACTCCTGCATGCGTTTTGATAATATAATTGATCTGCTTATACATTAGTATCTCGAACAGAGTGAAACAAAGCAACAAAAGCTCATAGCAGTAGCAGATGAAGAAATGAGAAAACGACGAGAATTCGAGCTTAAAAGCGTCATCCAAGAATAGCGTAACAGATGGACAAGAACAAACTGCATTATAATACCATAAAAGAACCAAGTTTTAACATTAAAAAAAAAAAAATCATCTTTTTCACTGTTGAAAGTAATAAAATAATGAGAGGAGAAGAGAGAGACACACACCTCAGCAATGGAGACAAATAAACAACTTACACAAACTCTTCTAAATAATCATATTATTATTAGGAATAGTAGCGTAATTTGTTAGTAAGTAGGAGTTGTTTGGTGTAGATTTTATTTATTTGCATGCAACTGCGTTGAGAATAGAGAGAGAGAGAGAGAGAGAGAGAGAGAGAAAGATGGGTTGTGAATGAATCGATGAACTGGCAAAGAGAAAGAGGTTTGTGATTGTCTTTGAGTGCGCTTTAGCTTCGTGAATGTGCGAGCGTGACAACCCGCTCTCATCATCAACCAACATGCGACTTCTGTCTCTCAAAACGCTTGTTTTAGGGGGTATTATTTCGACCCCCCAAAAAATTTCATGTTTCGCATTTAAATATGAAATTAATATAAACATCTTAAAATTTAATTTCTATTAATTATAATTAATAATATTATAATAAAAATTTAGGGTAAATTTATAAATACCTTTTTGATATTATCCAAAAATTACAAATTCACTTCATTGATTATAAAGTAACTTAAGCATTCTATTTTTTATAATCTTTTGAAGTAAATTACTATTGTGAGGATATTATTAATATTTTATTTATTAATATAATATAAAATATTATAAAAATTTATACAAAAATATATTTTATTTATTAAATAATATTTATGAATTTAAATAATTTACTAAATAATTTTTAATAAATTAAGTACGTAATTTGTTTATTAAAAACTAAATAATTTTAGTAAATTTAAATAAATAAAAATATATTTCATTTATTAAATAATTTTAGTAAATYAAGTAAGTAAATTTTAGTAAATAATTTACTAAAAACTAAATAATTTTAGTAAGTGAAATTATTTAGTAAATTGTTTAAATATAAAAAAATTTATTTAGTATATGAAACATATCTTTATTTCTTTAAAATTTTTATGAATTGTTAAAATTTTTCTATTATTTTGTTATTTAGTAAACAAAATATTGATTATGTTAATTAATTTCAAATTATTATAAAAAATAGATATCTTTCTATTACTTTATAATTAATAAGGTTGAGTTTATTATTTTGTGTATATCGAATGATTGTTATATATTTATCCTGAGTTTTTATTGTAGTACCATTAAATATAACTAATAAAAGTTAAGTTTTAGAGGATCAGTATTAGTTTTATATTTAGGTGAGATGTTAAAAGACTTTAAAATTTTAGGGGGGTCGAAAGATATACTCTCTTGTTTTAGACTTTTTACTTTCTCTAACATCTTCCTTAGATTGTTGTGCCCTCTTTTATCATATTACATTCTGGCCATTAATTGGGATTACTGTCTCCCTTCAAGTGGATATATAAGGAACTAAAATTTCTAGAAAATTAACATTAGAATTATAATTATGTGTTTATTATTAAAGAAATAAGAAATATAATATCATTTTACAGGTCTTAAAAGGGAGGATAATAAAGAATAAAATAGATAATTTAATGAAATAACCAATTTTAGAATTTATTTTTATATTTTATTGGTTTAATATTTTTCATTATTGTCTAAATAAAATACGTTGAAAAAGCATATGAATATATTTTTCACAAGTCGATAGATACTAGTAAGCGTGTGTTATCAACTCGTATGTTTAATGTATAAGGTATAGACTATCTAACTTGTTAGTTAGACAGTAAACAAATATTAGGATTAGATTAAATTTAAAACTCTCTTTCTAAATTTAAGTTATTTTTATAAATTATACAAAAATAAAATTAGTGGCAAAGATAGAAAACGGATATACCTATCCTAGTCGTAGTCCTCAATTTTCAAGAATTTCATAATTAATGAACCGATAAGAATTTGATGGAAGTAGAACAAGAATTTATTAGAGCCATGTGATAGCAATTGGTATATACTTTTTGTAAAAGTGTAATACTAAGAAAAAATTATGATATGGGCATCAAGACCTTATATTAATGACTTTAGTTGTTCTTATGATGTGTAATGATCATAATGATAAGCAGATCATTAGCAGAGCTATTAGCTAGCCATTCCAACTTTTTGTATGCTGTGTTTCTCGCCATCATATGTGAGTTAACTGCTGATTGGAAAGGCTAGCTTTACTTAAATTGCTAGCCTTTGCCTTTACAAGCAAGCAAAGCTAACGTGCTAATTAATGATTGATAAAACCGGAGGCTAATTACTACTCTAAACGACGATCTAACCATTTATTTAACTCATAAATTGCTAGATATTAATAAAAAGTATCTCAAGATTTAGTAGATATATTGGTGTAAATGATTGTTCGACGCATTCAGGACAAGGAGACGTAAGAAAAGACAACAATCAAGCTATTCAATAAACAATTATTAAATCGTTGCCTTCGTGAATTGGTAAGATTAAGCATAAACATTACCTGATGCAAACGGCAAGTCTAATGCGGTAATTTGGATTATATAGATGAGATGAACTGTTCTTCAACTTTTGGGACTGATTGTGACAAGACAAAGCTTAACTATTAATCGCCAAAATGCTTAAAAGATTATTAATCAAAAGTGTCAAATTGATCTTGAACCCACAAAAAGAAGTGGGCATCATCAGAGATGGCATGTTTCAGTACTAGATTTTGGAAGTGAGGCTATGGAATACTATGGAGTGGAAGCACCCAAAAGGGAGGGGCAAGCAACAAGCCAAATTAGCCAATAAGCTAGTTAATTAAAAACATGGAAGACAGGAGACTGAGAGGAGCAATTATCTAACAGTAGTCAGTAATTAATTAAAGGGAAAAGTTGCTGAAAGTAAACTTTGGGAGGCATTCCCGATGTATTATTATAATATGTGGAGGCTCAATCAAGATAGAAGGTTAGGTACATGGCACTTTTCATGTTCTATTAGCAGAAGCACGTGATCTTGCATTTCTTATGTTACATGTGGTTCAAACAAAGCCATTTGCAGTTGCACCATCCAACTATCTACTTTGCATATGCTCTATAGTCATAAACCATCATGTATTTAACCTTTTGGTCAGGCAATAGCCAAATATATGCATGCTCATCTCTAGCGTTTAAGCAAATCATTTTCCTAATCAAACCTTAAATAATTAATATATATCGTTAGACATAGAAGTTAATTCAGTTTATAGAAACTTCATGTTTACATATGAGTTAGAGTTTAAATCATTGCGAACTTGAAATGATCAGAAGCAGTGCAAGCACAGGATGGCACTGTTAATTAGGATTCTGCTTTCACTTAGCTTGGCCTTGGCTTGATCCAAATCGGGAGATACAGATTATCTATGTGCTATGAGTAAGTGGGAAACAGCTATTTTCTCCATATTCAATTATATTATTCATTTTCGAGGTTCCGGTGCTGTGATAATGAAATGTAAGTCATGCGTCATGCCACTGGAATCATTATATCTCTCCCTCCCCAACCTGCATATGCTACCATCTTTCCTCTTGTCCCTTTATTCTTTTAAATTATTATATATCTCTAATTGACTAATATATATATATGAATTAAACTTAGAAGACACCAATCCTATATGGGATTTTAATATAAGAGATGGCTACATGAAAATCTTAACAGTTACAGTTGATAGAATAGGAGGTGAGCAATTTTAAGAGCAAAATTCCATCAGTGCTGCTACCGCTGCTAGAACTATCTGTTAAGCTTCAACTCAACCTTAGTATGAGATGGCTTATGCAGCCACTGGAAATTATCTAGAGATCAACTGATGCGTGTCTGGACTAAGTTTCTCTATATCCTAAATCATAAAATTAGGATTTACCAAAACAATACCAAATAAATGATGTGTGAAGGGAATGTCTAGCTGTCTAGTAGAAAACATCAAGGCATGCCACAAACAGTTACACTATGAATTAACAGAATGCAGAGTCCATTAATCACCAAAAATGGATCTCTTCTTACCACAAATAAAGAAGAAGACAAGAAGTCCAGTTTATAATTTGTAAAATGGTCCCGAGACCCGAGTTAGCAACTTTATTGTTGTTATTATTGATATTATGTTTTCTTTTGACTGGTCCCGAGCATGAAAATTGAAGGATCGGTGACCCACTCTAGAATTTTGGGGGTATAGCAATGTGGGAGACGTGAGGGTGAGGCCAAAAGCAAAAAGGTACTGAAATTGGTGGCAATAGTGAAAAGGGCAAAAGCAGATCCACATGCAAAAGAAAACCCTCTCTTCCCTTCATATCTAATCGTCCTTCAACACATTATAGATTGATTCTCACTTGAAACTCCATCGGTGCTTCTGAAAATATCTGAAACTTACATGTATATTGATATACATGAGATGTCTAGCATGGCTTTTGCCTTGAGGATCACCAAAAATAGGCTAAACCTTATTAGGAGAGCCAACAGAAAACTTCTCGTTCTGAGCAACCGTGTTTAGGGCCCATGGTCAGCAGTCGCTCACATGACATAAATAAGATAAGCAAAACATTGGAAACTTAACCTGGCATGGCTTACTAGATTTTGGCTAATGCAGTTTTATTTTATTTTATTCTGTCTTGTGGGCTCTATTTGGGTTTCTGTAAATCAGTTTCTCCCTTACTATTATCGGCTTTGTTAGACTTCTAGCCAATATTATACATGGGCCAAATCCCATCACCAAGCTTTAAGTTTCATACTCGACCAGGGTTGATCTAATTAAAGCCTCGGATTGTTATGATAATGGTAGCTATCAGGAATGCCAGCTCTATTCTCCTCATCGACATCAATAGGAGATTAACTAAACTGAAGATTGTACATTATCTCCAATTTTTATCTG
Source organism: Bursera palmeri (assembly GCA_026225775.1). NCBI lineage: Eukaryota > Viridiplantae > Streptophyta > Magnoliopsida > Sapindales > Burseraceae > Bursera > Bursera palmeri. The sequence continues at coordinate 55,706 of JANKKB010024292.1, forward strand.
TACTTGATAATGAAGAAGCTAAGGACGTAGACATATAGCAGCAGGAAGGCAGGAAAAGACCATTGGAACGTTGGAAGCATGAGTCAATGTCCATATCCGCTGTTGCCGTGGTCCAATGCACACTGGGTTGGGAACTGGACCACCTCAATAAGTCCCATTTTCTTTCCAGACGTCTGTACTGAAAACAAGTGTTTATATTAAAGAATTTGATCTTGGTTTCACCATTTAGTACAAAACAAAGAAGAGCCCAACAGTACAAAGAAGGTCAGGACCCCGGCTCTCGCCGTATTACAGATGGTACTTGTAAGCACAAAAAAGGAAGAAAAAAAAAAGAGTACCCCAACACAAAAACTAATTGGAAGATTAGATTTGTTGTTAGTTATGGTGTTGGTAAGTCATTTTATTATTGCCAGTCGTCTTCGCCAGCATTCCGTCAATAGAGTAAATACAGAAATGGTCCCCGGAAACACCACTAAATGTTTACTGTTATCGTTCCTTATTTTGTGTCTTACTCAATTGCAGGTTTTCCACGAACAAATGTACCGGAACTCACTTATCTCGACGACATTACTCCCTCGTTAAGTGTGAACCTGTCTTATCGTTATCAGTCTTCTATGTTTTAATAACTGCCAGTCAGTCACTGGAAGCCATTATAGTGAAAGTTACAAGAGTCAGACAATGTTTATAATGAAATGGATAAGATGTGTACCATGGCAACTCATAGGCTTGTAGTTATGGACCAAGGGTATCAACTATCATGGGCAAATTGCCTTACTGACAGAATTTCCGATGTCCTCTGTCAGTCCAGTCCACCGCTACGATCAAACAATTGTTGATCAAGAGAAGACTATCAACGAAGAAACAGATCAAGACTATTGACTAGAATTGCCTGACTGTTGCTGCCATGTCTTACAATTCAAACAAAGGGTCACAGACAAGATCAAGCAAGTATACGAGAATAGCACAAAGATTATTATTATTTATTAGTGATAATTATTAGTATTACAAGATGGTTCTTTCAATGCTCTCACCTGGCACAAGGGAATTACTCATACTATGATTCCTCTTGCCCAGACAATCTAGGAAGTTCAAAGTAGTTAGATTCAAGCAGCGATCCAGCTATGCAAGTGCACAGGCTTTGATTTGCGGGTCTATTGATGAATTGCACCCTGTGACAGATGGACTTCCAATCTATGTAAATAATTACACAGAAGATCTCATGCTTCTGTCACCTTTCCAGTATCGTATTAAATAGTAACTTACCCTGTAGTACTGGAACTCCTGAATTTAGATTCGTCGGCTCCATGTGAAGGTATATTTGCATCAACAAAAAACAATGGCTTTATAAGACTATAAATACTGAGTAATGTTCTGATTATTAATGCCAATTGCATACTGAAGTCCAGTAAAACTACGCAATCTCATGAGTGCAAGTACCATATGAAAAATATTATAAGCATCATTTCAGAACTGGAAGTGAAAACTCAATTCATTATTTTTCTTCAGTATAGAGTTCAAGTTCTCTTTGCCTCACTGTCGGGTCATCCTTTGGAAGCATATATTAATTCACAAAGCCTTAATCCATTTATATGTAAAAGTTCAACAGGAAATTAAATACAATATAATCCAGCAACTGAAAGGAAAGTAGATATACTAGCAAGCAAACAATAATTAAATTCGAAGGAGCGATCGCTACAAACTGACTTGAGTCCTGTAACTGCACAGTGCTCATGTTCAAAATCCCGGGTGTCTGGTTTAGACAACCGAGTTCTTAGCTTTGTCTTGAAGCGACTAAAGTTTCATAGAGCAGCTGTCTTTGCAATCACAATAACATTTACCCCTCGGTGCATGCAACAAGGTGTATAGTCCTTGCATTCCGTTAAATCATTCTTCATCTTTGTAACAAGGAGAAGCAATTAAAGAAATAATTACAGGTATCCAAGCCAATAAAGTAACTTTAGAGGACACTTCCCGAGAAATACAAATAAGTATCTCCAAAAGTCATTGTTTAATTTAAACTTCTAATAAGCCACATACACACATGGAGTTTTAAGGTAGGATTTGGAAATAAGTTGGTTTTTAACTTTACAGTTTCTCTCCCAGATAAATTCCAGGAAGTTTAGTCAATTAAACAACATGAAAAAGATAGAAGCTTACTATTAGACCGGCAAAGCAATCATTCTAATAACAAGATGTATATACTGTCAAGTGTCTTGCTTACTTGTAGGTGATCAATGAATTAGCAGATTTAACAGCCCACTACTACGTTTGCTGCTATGCTCAATGGCACTAACATAAAGCAGATCATTAGTTTAAAACTTTCAGTTCCTTTTATCAATATCTTACAAGTCTATGTTAAAATACATAATTATCATTTGAGGAGAAGAATGAACTAGCATGTTATGTAAGACCAAAAAGGGGCACCCATTTGGTCAGAAAGTTTCAGTATTAAACGCATAAATATATAAGGATATTAATTTGGGAAACTGGTGAAACTTTGAAAAATCTCCAGGGGAAAAAACGATAGAAAAATTTGCAAGGAAATTGAATAAAAGTTTTTAAAAAGATGGAACCACTACAAAACCTGAAGCAACTATTCACAATATCAGTGCATATGTTTTAATTTATGTGACACCACAATTCCTACGCTACGTAAAGGGGCTTCTTTTTTTTTTTCCCGGTATTCTTCCTGGGATTATGTATTTTGCAGCTATATCATAACTAACATAACTAAACACCACTCTGGCACTTGAGGATTTCTAAGTCATTATGAGTTGGAAAAATCTTTAAAAAGCTAGTTAAGCAGAGTTAGAAGGTGCGAGGAAGTTCAATAATTATTTAGTATCATTAACCCTCTTGATTAGAACTTACAGATCTTGACTCAGTATTTGTCGCAAGGGCTTGCGGTCCACTTACAAAGAAGCTATCAGAGTAGTTTACCGTTGCACTAGAGTTCACAGCAGTAATGTCCTTTGACCTACCAATCACACTGAGTCCAGAAAAATGATCACCCCAGATATCATATCTATATTCATCTCTAAAACCGGCCTGTTCCCCTTTAGTACTTTTCTGATAGCAAAGTTTGGACCCAGGTGCGCGTGCATGAGGAGAAATGGTGGATGTTGAAGCCAATGGAGAAGTGGGGCACAACATTTTGAGGGGAGCCTTACCAGCAGAAGGAAAAGTAGCAGAAGCCGCTAGAACATGTTTACTAATGATTTTTCTTGGTGCTGGACTCTGCTCTGGGTTAGAGAAATGACAGTTGTTACTGCAATACCTCACAGGAGACTGGGGGGCCTCAGATATTTTTGCCTGAGATGCTGGTTCTGGTTCCGGAACTTTAACCTTTTCACAATGTTTGTTAGCCATTTGAGTAAATGGATTTCTAGACCCTGCAGGTTGGTCCACCACAGCAGAAAGTGAACATGCACGGTTAGGTGTTAAGGATGAGACAGGAGACAATGGAGATGAAGGTGTAGAATTTCCACTTTGACTACTTGAAACTTCAAAAAGGCCTGTTAATACTGCACCAGCACCCTTCCTCTTCCTTCGCCTCCGTCCCTTCTCTTTTCCAGTACTAATTGTAAGGTTACCAGTTTGAGATGCTTCCACTGTATCATTATTTTCAACTACTGTAGCTTTTGAAGGCAGAGACGGCGGTGCTCCTTCCCTTTGAGTATCACAAAAACTGCTAGTGTTTCTACGATCTTCCAAGGTTGGTTTTGCACGTTGGGTATTCACGCGCTGCTTTGGGTCCTCATTAGCACTATCAGGAAATCCACCTGTAGACGCTTGCTGAGAGAGTTTTTCTTCGTTAACTGATCTCAACAAACAATCCATTTCTACAGGAATAGAAATTTTGCTGTTTCTCTGGTTACGATGAGCACGAGAAGATTTTCCTGCATTCCTTATAGCATGAATGGAATTTTTCTCACTTTTACAGTGGTAATCTTGGGCGCCTAAGGGGAAGTAAATGTAACAAAAGACCAGAAGTAGAACCGAAACAGCAACAAAGACAGCTACAGAGAATTTCTTCAAACGCATCCAGAACACTGATCTCCTACAAAAATTAAACATGAAAACAGGAAGGCTTGCCTTCATGGGTATCACAAGAATACCAGACGCCAAGGCCAGTTCAAGATCCCTATGTACCATTGCAGCAGAATAATCTGCCTGGTATGAGATCAGGAGCTTTGTTGACTCGCCTGGTTCAAGAGAAAAACCTGTACAAGTGTGTACCATGAACCCATCAAGCCTGCAGTCTGTCCCAGAAACTTCAATACTCCTCACTACAAGTGGCACATCTCCCGTGTTCTTGGCATACAGTTCTTTTGATAATGGCTGGGAACAAGCAGCACTATCTTCCATGTGAAATACCATGTCCGGAGGAGTGAGATTGTGAGGAATTAGCAAGTTGAGGTTAAATTCTAAACTTTCGATGGGCTCAGACCCCTCAAACAATAGTAGTGAAAGTGAACCTCCAAATCCCCTCAAAGACAACCACTCCACACCAGAAAGGTTGTTCCTTATCAGGGCTGAACTTCTCCATGCACATCGATCTGAGGGGTGAAAGAATATTGGCCCAAAAGATGCTCTACCATAAGGATTAACATAAGCCTCCGTTAGAGCACTCTCCGCAATTGAGAAGCCATACCTTGTTGGTCTAGTAGATTTGCTCTGACCCAAACTCCCAGATGCTGGGGGCTGTATAAAGCCATCTGTACCCTTGCATTCATCAATGATTTCACCAGAGTTGAGAATAAGCTGCATCACAACTGGCTGCTGACTAGGATTCTTAACAGTGATCCATTTAGCACGGTGATTACCAACTTCAACCACAGGGAACAGTACCTCATGATCATCAAGCACAGACATACGACTTGTACCTTGAGATTTCCAGTTTCCAAGAACCAATTCATCAGCTTCTGTTGTCTCCAATGCCTTCAAATATAGGTTCACAAAATGTTTCTTAGTTATTTTCAACACATATCATTACACAGAAGCATTTAAGTTATGCAAACACTGACCAGGTAGAACCTGAACCAGGAAGTAACTAAGGAACCACAAAACCAACATTTTTTTTTTTTAAATATTTATCCGAAGGCTGACCCTACAATATCAAGAAGACCATATAGCATTTCAATGTAATTTGTTTCATTTTCGTTTCCTTTTTCTTTTATTCTTAGGGATCTGGGAATGTCCTCCAATACTAAAAAAAGCAAGAGCAGCAACATATAGTTATGTCTTGAGGTGTTGATATATATATATATATCCTTAACTGGTTGGAACACTTAAGATGATTTTAGCTTGCATGTCATTGACCAAAAATTTCCACAGCAACATACAGATAGTCTTCCAAGAATGATGCTTTTGAATTATTATTTGTTTGTTAGATTGTTTTTGTTTCACTTATGGCTTAAAACAGCCAACTCCTTTGCCATCTTCTATGTGCCCAAGCACTCAGTAACCTACTATTGTATCAATGAGTAAAATTACAAATGACATTTTAAAAGATACATTATCACACCTAAGATGCAGCCCATATCCTTATTGGAGTAAAACTCAGCCTTACATAACTAACAAGTAATTGTTTTCGATTATCAAAATTATAAGCATACGCATAATAAACCAAGCACAAGCACAGTCAATTTCTAAAAATAAATGTTAAAAATACAAGACTAGTGTTAGCATGATTTTGCCAATCAACTTGCACAAATTCGAAAATGATGGAATTACATACCTCAATTCGTGATGGCAATTTCATGCCACCATTCCAGGATCCTGTCCTTGTATTGCCAGATTCAACATCTCCATAATCATATTCATGTCCAACAAACAAATCCTTTTGTTGTCTTGAACAAACATGGATTACATCCTGGCAAGGAATTTCAGTTTGCGGACAGCTTGACTCATTTGTCAATATAAGCAGCTTACAATTTCTGCTGATACTAGAGACTTCAGGATGAGAATCATGTAAGTCAACAGGCAGTTGAATACAAGTCACCACGGCAACTTGTGTGACAGTTCCTGGAAAAAGTAGAAGGCCTTCCATGTGCTTTATCTGGAAAAGCTTTGTGTCTGAAACTTCCGTAATCCCAACAACTTTCAACACATAGGAAGCTCTATTTCTCAGAGAAATGGCAACACTCCCACCAATATCATGTGCCACCAGAGACTGAAGAGAAACTGAAAGAGGACCTGTGAGTTCATCATAGGCTGTTTTCCTATCCAAATCAACTTCAAGAGGGACCATAACTGTATCAGACTTATTATGTGAAGACCTTAGCAGCTGCAAACAAACAGCACCAGAAATTTTTCCTTCCAATCCTAATGAGAAATCTATCTCCATGATGGACTCAGCACTGTGAGAACCAATCTCCCAGTTTCTATGGGGCCTCATAGCCATCAATGGAAAATCAACTTCACCACTCTTCACAAACAACCAATCCTTAACACTCAGCAAGTTGCTGTCATCAGAATTTAGAAAATTTTCCACACTACAAATTGCTTCAGTGTGATAGGTACTATTCCCCATAGAAACTGATATCCATGCAGTTACCTCCTCCACGTGTAGGGCCTCATTGAAAGGATTAGATACAGAGAAATTCTTACTCAACCGTCCACTAGGGGGAACATCCAAATTCATTAAAGGCTGAATCTTGTAAGGGGACTCAATGCCAAAGCCTTTAGCAGAGACCAGGAAACCACCAGAGCTAGTCTGCAAGATCAGGCGAGATTTTGACAAGCCCACCCACCTAGGTAAAAAGACAAAACAAATTGAAGCCACTTCACCTGGTCCTAGTAAAATCTCACTAAAGTTGCAGGGATGGAACTGTGTGTTGGTACTAAATGGTTCGTATACATGTAAAATGCTGTCATTACAGGAATTAGCTACTGTTAAGAAAGCTACTGAAGGAAAAAATAGATACTTCTGTCCCCAATCCAGTACAGGAGGCGTTATCTCCACAGTAGGTGAAGAAGAAACATCAAAAGAACCTGGTTTGCTCAACTTAGACTTCTTTTTCAGCCTAACATTTGTACTCTTCTGATTTAGTAAAGTTCCTCTACAAGAAGAAAAATCATTTTGATTACCAATATCAGTTCGAATGGATGACAACTCACCCCGATACTCCTTGAAGTTCAAAGAACATGAAACAGTCTTGTTATTTAATAACCCAAACATCCCATAGTCTGACCAGGCTTTGTTACTTGCAATTCTCCTAGCCTCAGCTGATCCTTCAGATAGTGGACTATTAGATTTAATCCTAGAAACTTCTAAAGCATCTCTTTTGAGTTTAGGCTCTTTTGAAAGAAAACCAGGCAATGTTGAAGGAAAGCAGAACAAATTAGGATTCGCACAAACACCCCCAATTTTTCGATGGGTCACTGAACTTTGTATAACATTGCCTGAACTAGCATCAGCAACCATTATATCTTGACAATCCGAACCCTGGTTAACTCCATAAGACCCACAAGCATCATATTCTGCCGATTTTCTAATCCCATTGGTAGAACAAGGTTCACATGTAGCAAGGCAAAAAAACATACATGACAGAACCAAGATAAAATGGAACGCATTTGCTGGCCACAACAATTTCCTGCATAGAACATATCTGCAAATGATTATATGTCTAAGAAGCGAGAATAACTCAAACTGTACATATACTTAGCAAACAGAAAAAGCCAACTCACAATGCAAAAATCCTTATAAACAAACTTGAAAATACTTTTCAAACAAAACCGTAAAAATACAGAAATACAACCTCAACCAGCAAAAGGAGCTGAAAACGATATGTAACTGCAAAACACGTAATGTATGCAAACCCTTTCTGGGTTGCAGAGAAAGTAAAAAACTCAACTTTACTTGCCCACCTTCTCGTACAATATTGAACTAAGTCTAGTGTTCATTTTCCAGGAATAAAATATGACCTCAACCAGCAAAAGGAGCCCAAAACAAGAATTTAACTACAGAACATGTAATGTACACAAAACCTTTCTGGGTTGCAGAAAAGTATAAAACTCAACTTTACTTGCTAACCTTCTTGTACAATATTTTACTAACTGTAGTACTTATTTCCCAGAAACAGAAAAAATAAAATAAAACCCACAAAAAGGCCTCATTTTTGTAATCACCCAACATTATCTCAGCAAACAAACACAAACCAAACTATAAAATCATAAGAGGATCCAAAAAGGACGAGATTAACAAAACCCCACAAAAGGAAAGAAACATAGGCCTAGTATCGCTACACTATCATCGGTTGCTAGATAAATTTTCGTCATTTATAGTCCAATATTGTAAGTGGTGACTAACCTTATTTATCAGTTAAGTACTCTGCGTTACCTTATTAAACTAAATCCACAACATAAAAACAATAATTTAAGCACTAAATAAGTAGAGTTAGCTTTAAGCTTTCCCACAAATTTGGAGACGATTGTTGCAAACTTATCACCGTTATTGGCTTAACCGTCATCATAATATTTAAACAGACACTAAAACTAAACCTCAGAATTTCCAAAAATAAAACAACTTACTAATAAAAGTAAAAAGAAACCCAGAAACAAAATCGATTCTTTTATATAGACGTCACATTAGCTACTTAGAAACTTCTAAACTAAAGTCCAACGAATCCTGGAACACATGGAAAACTGCTAAACATGCTAAAAAAGAATCGTCCTTTCAAGGAAAAAAAGTTGTCAAAACCACATAAAACCAAAAAGGGTAATTAAAAAAAAAGTAATCGACGTTTCAAAAAAAAACAACAAAAGAAGTAGCTGAAATCAGAAAACAAACAAGGAAACGAGAAAAATCAGAAAAAACAAGTTTATGTAAACATCGGAAGCAAAACCAAGAGGTGAGGAGGACGATAGAATGTAGTGATTAGTGAACGTGATAAGAGTTACCGGTTGCGAAACTTGGAGAGTAACAGTGGAGCTATGATCGTTTGGGTTTCTAACTCCATCTCTAAGAAAATGATCAAACCATCTGACTCTGTCCTTTCCACTGATTTTTTAGGGTTTTGAATTCAGAACTCGAAAAGAGAAGATGCTTGGAACTCAAGCACACCTGATAATAGCGAATGAATGGCCTTCAAGAACCAACCAGCCCAGAGGGAAGAAAAAAGAGAAAGAGCGAACCTTCGAAATGACAGATATATCCCCTACTCTTTATTTATTTTATTTTCTCCCAATTATACCAACAAATTTGGGATGTCAAAAATGTCCATTGGTATTGGGATCCGCAGGACTCCACCGCGTCTGTGGCAGGCGGGGGCGTTGAAGTTAAAATCTCAGCCCTAAATCAAAATCAAGATATCCTGCAAAATAAATAAATAAATAATTTTTTTAATATTTATTTGTAATTAATGTTAGCAGAAAAAAAATTTTGTTAATAGATATTTGTACTGAATACTCTCAATTTAGTTTTTTAATTATATTTATTTTATTTTTTATAATATTTAATATTTATATTAATTAATTTCGTTTTAGATACGCCGGTAATTATGAATTAAAATATATTTAATTTTATTTATTTTATAGTTAATTTTTAAGTATATGAAATTATTCATCCGTGATAATAATCGTTAGGAAAAAAATAAATTTAATAACGTTAAAAAATTAAAAAAATTAATAAAAGTATTTTTGGCCAATTAGAGATAAGAATTTCTTTTGTGATTTAAGGAATCTCCATTCTCCTTTCATATTTTTTAAATAAGGATTGAGATGGGGATGATCATCTCGGTTCCATTGTCATCCCTACAATAAATTAATATTGTAATTTTATTACAATAAAAATAATATTTTTATAATCATAAACTACTACAAAATATATACTAATTGTACACATATTTTATCTTTCAATACTTAAAATCAGTGAGAGTTTGTTCTATTATTTAATAATAATGTATCATTTTCACTTTCTTTATTTTTATAGTCTATGTATAAAATTAATTAAATCTAAAAATAAAAAGTATGTTTTTTTTTAAGTTGTTAAAACAATTTTTGCACATTCTCCAGAAAAATTAAGATATTGATTAAAAAACAAAAGATATCATGTAGGGATAATATGGTAATTCTGAGATGAAACCTAAGTGGGCGTGTTGTAGCGCAGCAGAGGGGTTGGAAGACTTTGAATTAGTATTTTCAATTAAAGGTTTATAATGTGGAGGGGGACAATCCGTTGTCTCCATTTAGTAATGGCTGCATGATTCGCAATATTGTTTGAAGAGTCCGAAAGTCTGTTTTGCCCCCAAATACTTACGAGTGGCAGCTGATTCTCTCGACAGCTAGAGGGAGGTTGAGCGCCAAAGGACACACCCCTGACGCCTTGTGGTCCGAGCCAGACCGCACCGCCCAGCTCACGAGTAACCACTCAATAATTTGATACGTGTCAAGATCGTCTCTGTACCTGACTGATGAGGGTAGTTTAGAATTACCAAATCAACAGCATATCTGGTCTGGGGACACTAGAAACATTGAGAAAGAAAGATTTTAATAGGATGCACCCACGCAATCGAGGAACCCTAGATACAATTGCAAAGCCCTTCATAATTTCACATTTCCTTTATTTGTCACGTTGATTTTATTCATTTTCCATGATTTCCTCCTGCTTATTGAATTTCAATCAGTTGTGTATATACCAAACAAACGAGCTCATAAAAAAATGATTCTAGATTACTTGTTGTATTATTCTATTTAATTTGCATATATTCAATCCACTCATTATTAGATTGAATACATTTATTTTACTTATATAGATATTTCATATAATCAATTAATTATTATAAAATTTAAAGCATCAAATGATTCTTAACTATTAATTTATGTCCTGCTAGCAAAAGCTTTTATTTTTAATTTATTTATATTTTTTTCAATGTGTTTATATTAATTCTTTGGCTCATAATTAATTATATTGTATGATTTGTGTCCTAATATGTAAATTCATTTTATTACAATCAAATAAGATTTTG